>ML852517.1:0-18771 GCA_009831015.1 Picea engelmannii | reverse complement strand
GCGCACTTTACTTGAAGCTATAAGAATTTTGTAGGTGTAAATATAAGGATGGAAGTTTATACATGGTAGAAGTATCTTGACATATATGAGTGGATAAAACTTCCCAACTATAAATTTGAAAATCACAATGAAACTCTACTAGTAGAGGTTAAGAGATCAAAGGAAGAAAATAAACTTCTGAAAATGCATATTAAAGTGAAGTTCATAAATGAATAGATGGATAAAAGTGTGGAGGACAAATGAAAAGCACCAAACCCTGCATCCAAAGCAGAAATTACGCTACCCAGCCACAACCCCCTGTTTTGGGCCAGTCTGCCTGACCGAAGGAGGAGGAAGGGTAGATTGTGTTAGTGCAACCCCCCGAATTGATACTACAAAGGAAGTAAGCATAGATATTGATAACTATAAGCCAAGGCTATCACAACCACACCCTTGTATTACAAAAATAGATAGAGATTGAATTACATGTCACTACATCATTGGTCAACGATGATCTTAAGGTCACTTAGAAAGTGATCACTTCACACTCTGGGGGTCAGGAAATTTATAAGAGGGTTGAAGAATCACTAAATAATTATGAGATAAAATCATAAATGCAAGTATGAATTAAATAAGGACAAAAGAAAATAATGGATAACATCACTCTCTAGATTCAAAAGGAGAAAACCATATTTGAACCTGTGACCTATGGCCTTGGTGGAAATTTTGAAAAATCGTGCTTAAAGCAAATTAATTTTTTTTGCCTCAAGCTTGTGGTTCCTTAGATCTATTTCTTGTGAAAATTCAAACTTAAAGATGAATTTGAAATATAAATTATAGTAGTATATATTTAACTTTTGTCCAACCAAATACATAAAGAAAACTAATAAAATAAACACTAAACAATCTTACTTCAAGGGAATTATGTTTCCAACCCTTAGGACACAATCCCTAACATATAATAGATTTGAAAATAACGCATAAACAATATATTTGTTATAGCCACAAATCCATCCTATTATCTTCTATATACTTGTCAAATCACTCAACAAAATCTACTAACCGTTCATGATATATCAACAAACAAAACAATCATAGAAACTACTCCTTCACCGTGAGAATATAAGCTGAAATTAGATCTATATGTACACAAAGTTTGGATGGAAAAGTACACTTCATATATACATAATAATGAAGTTATGAGTACATACTAATATATTATCACAAGATGATATGCGATAGTCCTTTAGGCTTATCACAAGTTATGACTCTCTAATGCATCCAAACTAGAAATACATAGGCTCCAAAGGCTCTAGGACAAGCTGGCATCGACACCAACAAGTCCACCATTTTTATTTCATCAAGATTGCCTCACACAATATTTATAATCAAATCATCCCAATTCTCCTATAGGGTTTCTTTGTCATAAACCCTAGGTCCTTCTCACACAAGGACTGAAACCCTAACACTTTAAGTGTCCTCTAGATTTTTCCTTGCACAAACCCTAGTGACTTTGTCCCTTGCTTAAAGACAAGTACAAAGACTCAAGATGAGTTAATATTCAAGATACAAATGATACAATAAACTCTCACATGCTTACTACATCAACCTACTCTCTTCTCCATTTATATAGAATAGGTGAGGGAGGCCAACATTAGTAAAATGGACTAAGTTCAAATCAACCTAATCTATTCCTCAAGATAAGGTTTCCAAGTGAAGTGCATTCTCTCCAAGGTGAACACATGTAAAGAGAGGAATCCTTAAGTGGGACACTCTCCAAGCATGGGCTCAAGAGTTAAGTGCTCCTCATCATAAATCTCCTCGCTATCCAGAAAAACACCTAATGTTCCAAGGCTCCGCCTCAACATATGTGTCTGGGTCCACAAATAACTTAAATCAATGTGCCCTCAACCCAAACACTCCTCCTCCTAAGGCATGCCAAGTGGTCTCAATGCTCCTATGGCTAAGCACCCTCTCTTTGTTGGCCTTTAAAATGGTCAACATAAGTATGATTGTAAAGTGTCACAATGAAGCTACCTATCAAGAATTTTTACTAGGCTCTGAAGATATAATGAGTGCTACTTCCAATTTGGCTTACAATCATTCAACCCAGATCACCTATTTGGCACTAAAGAGTATCCTCCTAGTGTGCACCAAGGTCAAATTGATGGATATGTTATCGCCTATTGGTGCATTATTTATTTTATGTGCCGACAGTACATGGATATTTCATGGTTGGACTCATTATGCTAATAATGACTACTAATTCATGTTTGGTATATGTTCTATTGTAACAATTTTAATAAATCAATTAGCTAATGTGTAAAAGTATTTTCCGGATTCTAAATTTGGTGGAGGTATTGTGGAATAATATTGAACATATAATTGAATGTTGTTGTATAAAAAATAGAGCCACACACAAATGAGAAGAGGAAAAATGGGATTAACACAGTCATAGGAAATCATTCTTCGCCAACCACAATTCGATAGATGGTTGATGGAAAAGTAAAGGATTAGTTTATTATGCCTGAGTTAAAATTCATAAAGTGATGGATTTAAATTGATGCAATTGTAAGTCATATCTCACTGTGTGTGAAGAACATAGATCAATGCTTGTTGTTGATTGCAGAGCGTGGATATGTATATCTTTAACATGACTCATTGCTTCTGCAAAATGGAAACCACCTTAATACACATGTTCATTTCTTATCACTTACAGAGGTAAAAGACACAATCACAAAATCACTATTGTTGCCTCCACAAATTACTAAACTATAATTAATGAAATCACATATTAATATTTATGGGTAGGTAAGAATGATCAATGTAGTGTATGTTGATATTTTAAGCCCATATCAAAAGATGACAAGTGTTTAGTTGTTAGGTATGAATTTTGATATGTTACCCATGCAAACAAAATAAAAAGGTGGTAATAGTACAAAAACATTTATATGGGTAAAACTAAAGCTAATTTGCATTTGCCTATAAACATTAGTTTAGAGGCATGAGAAACAAGAGATGGTACACAATTTTCAAAATTCCAAGATAGACATGTATAATCGTTATATTTTTTTAAATAATAAATTAAATTTTATATGCTTATTTGAAAGTATTAAGAGAAATCAATTTAAAAAGAAAACTAAAATCATGGCTCCAAGATGAAATCCTATCACTCCCACACAATCCATTACAAAGACTTCTAATTATGACCATTTGATTGCTAGAGATGAAGACACTTTTGAACCTAATCTTACTATGAAGAGTGACTATGAAACTCACCAAGAAGTGTATCAACAATTCATGGATACCTATGATATTTTTCCCACTTGGGAATGTGGCCTTATGTAGGAAATTGTTCCATCAATCGATCATTTTTTCTGAATTTATTTCAATTTCTTCGAGACCCTATAACCCAACCTAGATAGATGTGATGTCTTCAGATGGTTATTGAGTAATATTGCTTGTTAGCTCAAATGTAATATTTGAAATGATATTATGACCAGATAATTAAACACCCATTGATGAAGAAGACCTAAGTATAGAATTCAATTCCTTACAAATGGAACAAAATTAATATTTACTTGTGAACTTGTTACCTGAAAAAGCAAACATTGTTGAATCTACCTTGTCTCTTCCAACATATATTTTCTCAATTTTATCCAAGGAGGTTATTACAATGACTTGCTTGACTTTGGGATATGATAACAATTGCACTATTGATGAAACAATCTTAGGGTTTATTCTGAAAACAACACAATATGAAATATTCAATTACTCTAAGTATTTGTCTGATGCCATATGTGATCAATTGCTCCAATTTCCTTCTTTGAAGTGTTTTAGGTATTAATCATATTTGATTTATCTCATGTTATACTAATATTTTATTGATTTTGAACATCTGGGATTGAACATAATTGATCAACAGGGTAAACCCCTTCTCATTTTAGATTAGAAAAAATTGTCAGGCATCAAGGTCAGGGGAATGATTTTAACATCTTTGTAGACCAATTCATGTATATTTATATAGTTGTTCATAATGAATGTCCACCAAGATTTTTCATAGAATGTAAGCAATTGCTTCAATTGAGTCTCAATTCTAGGGTAGGAGATTGATTTCTTTTTGAAGAATGTACCATTAGCTGAATTTATAGTTTAGAACTTAAACCATACTTTCTTCTAGTCTTACAAACACCAACAATTTTTGATTTAAAGTACATTAGGAAAATATTGAACTTGCACTTCATCCATTTTTCTGCAAGAAATCAAAAAGTCACTTTCACTTTGCTTGTTGAAGTATTTTCTTTTCTGGTCAAAAGTAAGTTTGCTCTAATTGTTGTTGATAAAATGATGAAGCATTTAAATTTTAAGGAAGAAAAAGATTGGAATTACGATCAATATCATATTATTTCCAATTTGAGAGTTTCCATTAGTTATTCCCCTTATATTCATCATGCAAATATAGATATAGAGAGATTAGCAAATAAATAAATCTAGATCGAAGTACAAGAAGTTTTGCAAGGACACCATGTTTTATCATGTGTGAAACAAACTGTCCAAAAATAACCAATCATTAACAAGAATGTACCAACCAAAACCATTCTAATTGATGATGATCAACCTTCAACATAAGTCAATGCTATAGTAAGTTCTACTGCAACTATGGCAATAAATATAGACACTAGTACATCGGTGCAAGAAATGGACTATATCATGGAGACTCCTAATAAAGCATAAATACTTAAAAAGAGAACATAAACAAAAGAACCAAGTGAGTGGGATGAAAGTAAAGCAAGTGGGCCATTTCCCTAAATAATGAGAATATATTCAAAATTATAATCAGATGAACAAATTGTTGAGAGACAGAGGAAGGAATATATAAATGCTAGTGGATTGATTCTTCGAAAGTCCACAATTTCTATAACTTAGATTCCAAAAATGAGTAAGCTAGATGAAATATCTCAAAATGAAATGTCACAATATGTGGGAAGTTCAAGGGAAGTATCAGTTACTGTGAAAGATATTGATACTTTTACAAAAATGATTAGGACCTCCCAGGTTATTAAATTCAATCAATTATGACAAAGACACCTTTGATATGGCCATTCTACAACCAAAAGTAAATAAATCTGAATGAGAAATCAAGTTTCCTGAATATGAGACTACAAAAGTTAAATTTGATCTTGACAAGATGCCCATGAGTGACAAGATAGAATGACATAAACAAACATGTAGTATGGTATCAATGGATTTGGTACAAGCTACAAAATGTGTCAATAAACTAAAATAAATGGTGATTAATCTAGAGAATCAACTGAAGCAAGAAAATGTTCTTAACAAAGCAATGCTAGTAAGTACTCACGATATTGAACAAAGGGTGATTGCACTTGGAGAAAATCCAAGTAATAAAGACGTTGTCAAAACTTTAGTAAAAGAAAAAGATAAATAAATTCAACTCTTAAAGTCAAAACTGAAGATACCAAGACCCAAGCATATTCAAACCAAGGAATTGGTTTAGGTGCAAAAAGAAAAAGAACAATTGATCGAGTAAGTTAGAAAGTTGCAACAACAAAATATCAGTTTGGGTTACATAATTGAAAAGTTGAATGAAGAAAAAGAAGCATCAATATCATCTAGCCTAGCTCAAGAGACATCCATCCTAGAGGTGGGAATTGTAAAGGAATATATTTTAGAAAATAAAATAGCTAAGGTAGAACAAACAATAAGTTTGAATAGCAAAATTTTGAATTTTCAAAGGAACTATCAAAAGTTGAAGTGAATATAAAATGGAAGAATGTAGAAATTACAGAAATGAAATCACAAATAGAGCAGAGAAATATAATAATTGATGATTTTCATAAAAAATTGACTGAAAGAGATAAAATTATAGCCAAGGGTCCTCAGAGAATTGAGGATCTAAAAAAAATCATTAGAAGAAGCTAAAACAAGAGTAGATGGAAATTAAATTTTGGTTGGAGAAAAACATGTAATTTATGATCAAATTATATTGATAATGCAAAAGCTTAGGGGTCATTTTGATGTTGTACAAAAAATTGAAGCTTTATCATAATGAGTACACCTTGAGATTAGCAAATCTTGGAGATAGTTAAGAGATAAAGCACAAGTGGCAGAGGATATAATTAAGTTTCTGAATGGTAGAACTCAATCCAAGTTAGTTGATATGGGTGTCAATGATCGAACCTCAATGATCATGGTAGCTAGTGAAGTACATGCAAAGAGAAACTTAATACCGACAACACAAAACAAGTGTAATGCAGTGAGTAAGCATGGTCAATACCTCTAGAAAAAATTCAATCCTTCAATCAAGCAGGGTTACCTTCCCCATGGAAAAGTGATAATTGGTTTTATAGGCTTGAGATACATAGTGAGGAATTGATGAAACACATAAACAATATTGAATGCTTTTGAGAAGTTGCTGACCCAATCAAGGGAAAATTGATATTTGATAAGCTTTCTCTTGCTTTTAGGCTCTTGAAAAATGTTGCTAATTTACATTATAGTTTACCACGTGCTTCTTTTGATATTTTTACAGAAATGGATATTGTTGCAAGAAAAATGTCTGAATTCATATATCTTGAAGGGAATGAATGGGATAAAATAGCCAGGCTATGAAGCAAACATTCAACAGTAGTTCAAGTGCCTCAAGTTGCTTCCATGTCATCACCTCAATCCTTAGGTGAAGATGAAATATGTGACTAGATAAACAAGTTGCATAGATTCCATGCATAACACAAGGAGGAATGAATTCTTTTCCAAGAATTTCAAGTACCACTCTCCACTACTTTTAGCAAACCGTTATTTGGAAAAAAATGATTAAGGTTCATGAATATAAAATCAAGAATGAAAAAGAAAAAAAAGGATCGAGTTTTAGAGACTAGAAAAAGAACTTGCTTCTGTCACTTTCATAGTGGAAAAAAAGTACCTAAGAGTTTTAAGAATTTTTACAACTTATATAAGTTTCTTAAGGATTCATCCCTCGTTCAATTAGTTCAGTCGTTTTTTTCTTATATTTCCACCTATTGAGGTTGTTTAGACATCTTTCAGAAAAAAAACAGATTTTGAATCAAGAAAAGCTTTAAAGATTTATTCACAAAGATTTTATTTGTATTTATTAAAGTTTTAATATATCAAAAGTTGCATGCAGTTTACAGATATTGATTCTTGTGTTGAATGTTGATAATATTAATGTAAAAATGGTGATATATTTATTTTTATGTTTGTAATTGATGGTATTTATTACTTAATTATTTATTGAAAATAAAGATAAATCATATTTTCTGTTGAAGTTGTGGATATCATCATGCATAGAGAGCCACTGGATATAATATTCCGAGAAGTGGTTTTTATTGGCCAACTCTTTTCATTGAAGTGAATAACAAGGTTAGGGCTTCTGTTGGATGCCAACTACTCACAGGTAAACAAAAATTTGCTCCACTACCCTTAAAGCCTATTGAAGTTCACACCATTTCAACAATCGAGGTTAGATTTCATTGACAAAATACATCCACCTTCTACTGGGAAACATTGATGGATATTGAATTCTACTGGTCACTTCACCAATGAGTGGAATCAATTCCTATAAGAAAAACCACTACTGCTATTGTGATGAAATTTCTAGAGGAATTTCTTTTATCTCGATTTGGCTATCCAAGGAAAATTATTGCTAATCATGTGAATGCATTTACATCTGCTACCTTGATTGCATTTTTATAGAAATACAACATAATCCTTGGGCATTCTACTTCTTATTTCCCATAGGGAAATGGACTAGCTAAGTATTCAAATAAGAATTTAATGAACATAATTAAAAAAACGTTACTCAAGAAGAAGAAAAATCGAGATTCCCAGTTGAAATATGCACTATGGGAAGGTAAGGTTAGCACTAAAATATATATTGATACATTTCCTTTCCAATTAGTCTATGGAGTTGGCATTATTTTTACTATTCATTTAGGAGTCCTAGTAATGAAGATATTGCAAGAAATATAGTAAGAACCCAATGAAATGAAACATAATTAATCAACTTGTTCATGTGCACCAAAAAATAGAACAAGCTACTGCTAAATTGCAAGTTTATCAAGATAAAATGAAAGAACTCTTTGATAAAAGGACAAGGATAATATTTTTTCCTTGGTTGAATTAATTCTCAAGTGGGATAAATGAAAAGAAGAATCTAGGAAACATGGAAAATTTGGCAATCTCTGGATAGGTCCCTTTATCGTGGAATTTGTGGAAGGACATAATTCCTATTTCCTTCAAAATCTATAAGGGGAAAGTCTTGGTGTGATTATCAATGGGTGATTCCTAAAACATTTCCTCATATACTGAATTTGATAGGCACTGTTGACCGACAAGTGTGATAAATCTTGTATAATTCTTTTTGTATAGTCCATTCCAAATTTTCTTCCATACTTGAAAATTTTGAGATCATCGTAGGTTCGTAACATATTACTTTGATACACCTAAGTTCCATGACCCACATAATACTCACTTCATTTTCACGACCCTAATTATGCACCTACATTTATAATTTTTTTTGGATATTCATTCGCGGGTGTAGAGCACTATTCTGACTCTCTCGCTTACTCGTTGTCCCGATTGTACATTGTCTCGATTGTCCATTGTCTCTATTGTTCATTGTTCCACACATCCCGATCCTTTATCCATCCCTCTGTTCTATCATCCTTCCTTCTTGATCCCTCTCACCTCGATCATTCGTTTTTCCACTTGTACAATATCCCGAGTATCTGCCACCCCGCCACACTTTACATCCTATCTTATCATGTTTCCCAATGTGCATTAAATTATAATTTTTAAAAATGAATACCACTTGTATACGTGTTAATATTGTTATTAATGACGAGCTTATCAAGACAACTTCCCATAAATTTCAATACTAATTATCATTAAAAATCCTTGAGTTAAGAGCCCCAGAATGTGTTAAAATAAATAAGTGTATTTCGATAATACCGATTTGAAAAGAGCTGTTCATTAAGTTCGTCACCTTGGTTAAGTATGACAACTCGAAGAAAGGAACAATTATGAGGATATACCATCAACCTTTTGGGACGAGAAGACTAGATATTTCAGTGGTCACAGACATACATGTACTACTATACATTACCACCCCCATAAAAGAGTTCGAAAAGATTTTGACATCAGGAACTGCATCGACAGGTTGCTTTCCAAAGGTTATGATTTCAAGGAATTAATTTTCTGGTGTATTGAAAATTTTGACAAGGAATGAAGAATTATTCAGTTACAAAGAGAATTTCCCTTCTCTTTATCTCCCTCAACTTTCAAAAAGATGTTCATGCTCCCCAAGCCGACAATGATTTTCAAGAGGGACGAATTTAAGGACTTCTTGAAGATGAAAAAATGAGGCTTCGAACTCCTGCAGGACTACCTCGAAGACCCAACAATTTTTCCTTAAGACTTCTCAAACATGTAGGTAAGCTCACTAAATAACCCATATTGAGAAATGACATGGTTGTTTTCCAGAATTACTGGACAAGAATCTATGACTACTGTTCCTAAGCTTGCTATGTTCAAACTTATTTTCTCAATTCATCACAACTCCATCTTTGACCGGGCCAGGATTAATACAAGTGAGTTATCTTTTCAGTTGGGAAATTTCATAAAAAATAAAAGGTTTTACATGTCATATTTGATTTTTACCGTGACCTAGTGTCATGTATTCGATGGTCGACCCTTAGCTAAAAAGGTTAATTGTAAATTCGACTCTGTGCAAATGTGGTACCCCACACTTTGGAAATAGAAAGCCGCATATCACTTCTATGAAGTGAACAATACTTTTATCTCATCTTTCAAAAGGTTAATTAATGGACCCACTACATTAAGATTATCCCTGGAAGCCACATCTTTATTAGACAAGAAAGGAAGTTTTGAAGCCATGGAAAATTTTAGTGTTATCAAACTCTATTGTTCGTATGAGAAACCTTCATACTTGCCGTACTATGTTTCTGATAAATATTTATAGTTGAGATATGTAAAAAATACAAATTTTGGGCTCATTTCTTCTACGAGAAAAGGAAAAAATAGTTCATCCCATTACCAAGCAAAATTGGGGAGATAACTATAAAAAGCATTACCCATCTTGATGAAATATCAACTCAGTTTTATTTATTCAATCTCAAGAAAGAAAATGAAATCAATGGTTTCGACCCTAATCAATTATTTATGACACACATGAAATTTGTAGGATATAACATGTCATTTTCAAAAACATTCTTATTTGGAGAAGAATAAGGTGATAGTCAAAACCCTCAATGGTTACATGCGGAAAATTTGCAAGAAGATATTGAGACAGTCATAGTACAACTAATCAACACAGACAATGAGGAAGAGTTGTGAATGAGAGAAGTTCACGGTCCCCAAATGTTTCTAAAAAAAGTGTCCTACCCAAAGGAAGACCCCATATTTCAGTTCAAGAACAAAGAAAGTCCTCGATGGATAATTTCGATGATGAAGGAGAACAAAACCCTTCTAAGGGAAATCTAGAAAATCCACACAAACTCCCAGTTTCCAGCAAGAGGAAAATAGGTACAAATAAAGAGGGAGAACGTGAAGAAATACTTGGAGATGAAATTGTCCTGGAAGATATGGAACTTGATGTAAACATTGAAGAAATTGAATTTGCGGGTGAAGAACATATGCTACAAGAAAGGAGAACAATGGTAAAAGAATTGGCTACTCAAGATCCAATCATATTTGAAGAGGAGTCTCTTACCCTTCATCGGACCACATTCAATAAAAAATCAATAAAGTTAGTCATTGAAAAGGTCAATGAAAAAAATAAAAATACAAGAAAAATGGAATTCAGAATTTGACTTTAAAGGGGTTCCACCCTCAAAGGTCGTAGAATTCCATGAGGCCACATGAGAAGATTTAAAAATTTCAATTAAAGATATAGAGAATGAAAATGATATTTTAAAAGATAGAGTGAGAGAACTAGAAAATGCTATGATGCCACCACCATTGTTTTCTAGTCCTATTGCCACCATATAGCCCTTGAGAAATCTTGAAGGAAGACCAAAATCAAGCTCAATATTAAAAGGAACAACAAGTCTGCTTGATGCTATTTGGAGATATGTCGGTGAAAACATCCAAAATAAAATGTCCCTGATTCTTGAAACCTGAGAATTGACAACATTTTCTTTTTCTATGCTCAAGAATGACAAATTTTAGGCAATATCTTCAAGCAGATGTTGAAAATGATGAATATTTTTACAAAGGGGCCATTTCCACTTTTGTTTCAAAGGTTTAAGTTCTTAGTGAATTTCGGAGAAAAGAAGAGGATTTTTCTTTGGCAATTCATATAAAACAATTAAAGGCATGTTGGTTAACGAGAATAAAAAGTTTAAAATAAATGCTAGTTAAGTGTGACATCATAAGTGTAAAAAGAGGTGAATTATATTTAAAGTTGATTGAATTAGAACTATCCGGGTTGACTGAAGATGTGCTGGACCCACACTTAATTATGAATTCAATACTCTTATCATAGGAACAAATGGAAGAAAAGATGGACTCGTTAAAGATTGCTCGTTAAAGATTGCATCAACATAATAGTTAGACAACCCGAACAAATATTCAGAGACAAAGATAAAGAGTTGGTTGGTCCATTATGTGAATAAAAATGATGATATTGAGGATACCCTTCATCAACTCCCAATGGATTTTAAGGATTTGGAAAATTTATTATTTGATATTAACGTGAGACAAGAAATAACCGTGGCACCAATGAGAGAATATATCGAAAATTGGTTAAAGAACACGTTAATTAAAATAACTGAATCAGATAAAGAAGAAGTAGTTGCAAATGGTTAAGTAGTTTCAACAAAGGACAATATAAATGAAATCCCAACTTGCAAATAGAGAAGAGAGATTCCATCACAGTAAGTCAAGAGATCATCTTTCATAGTTTCCCATCTTCTATACTTCTTGATTAGAAATCATCCAATTGTGTCTTTTCATTCTTTGAATACTCATAGCCGATTTCTAACCATTTTCCTCCTTCTCTTCCAGGTCCAGGTCTATCTTTTAAAGGTCCACGAGAGCCCCATCCTAGTCTGTTTGGACAAACACATTCATTTTAATTTTACTTTTCATTGTAAAACCATACAATTATTTTTGAATCCCCAGAGAACTATCTCGGGGCACAACTTTAATGATTTCTCATACTTTTGAATTTTTAAGTATGAGATTTTTGGAGTGTGCCTATCATATTCTCTTTCAGTTTTAAATGTGATATTCATTTAAATTTCTCTGCATTGTGGACTTATATCTTTCTATCTTATGAATGTGACCAAATCTTGTTATATTGTGATGAATATAAGGAATGTGTTAATATTACATGATGTTTTCTTTATTTTTTTTTATAATATTGTAGATATATCATATTTATTTTATGAATAAGCTCCTAATCCTTTTCTTAGGAACCCTTCTTTGTGAATATACTTTTTATATACTTTAAACTATATTTTCATTATTTATTTTAAGCCATAACAGATGAGTACCACCTCTTTATAAACACAAGGGAATTTATCCTCATGAGGTTGTTGTTGAGATCTTGAACAATTTGAACTTCAACATTTGGAAACCATACTGGGAAAACAAAGGCTGGTTTCAGAGACCAAGAATTTTTAATGACTCAACCAGAACAAAATCAACCTCAATTACAAGTCAGACTTAGAAATCAGGGAAGTATTCTACATCAATTGTATGAGTTGGTGTTAACTAAAAAACAAATTCAATAAGAGCTTGAAATATCTTGGTGAACCCTTGCTTGGGAGGAAGAAAGAGAGATAGCATTGAGGCAAAAAAGACAATTGTGAGTCCAAGAAAAACTGGAACCTTATAAAGGTCCATTAACAAGAAGTAAAAGTAAGAAGCTTTTGCTCCACAAAGTTGGTAAAAGTTCCAAGTCATAAACAAATTAAACCCTAATAATGGGGATTGAGAAGAAAGAAATGAGATTCCAAATGAAGAAATAGAAAGAAACGATAGAAAAATAGTTCCAATAAGAAGGGCTAGGTCCAGGCCACTTAATTTACTTGGAGAACAACATACATTACCAACCCTCACTCAAGGAGTTTTACCATTTTTTTTAGGAGATGGAATCATGGATCCAAAGAGACACATGGATAAATTTTTAAGTATTTGCGATATACATTTGATTGAACATGATGATGTGATGGTCAAAGTTTTTATGCAAACCTTGATAGGTCCAACTTATGATTGTTATCTTTCTCTTCTAGCTCAATCAATTATATTTTTTGATGATTTATAAAATATGTTTATGACTATGTATGAACTCCCAATTTCATACCATACTCTTCTTAATTAGTTTACTTAAATCCATCTTAAGAAACAAGAAAGAATCATATATTTTAATTTATGGTTCTTTAATACCCTGAATCAAATCCCAGAAGAACAATGACCTAATGATCCTATCATTTTTGGGTGTTATAAGAATGCAATTCCTGCAAATGTGAATTATGCAATCATATCTTCACAAATAAATGATCTACATGTAGCCATCCATAAGGCAACATGAATGGAAGAGTTTATCTTGGAGACTAATGCTGATCTTGTGATCATTCTTGGAAATGTACAAAGACAAATGAATACTTTGTCCATATCATCTCAAGGACCATCTACTTCAGGAAGTATTGAAGATCGAACAACTGGTGGAGGAATTCTTCAAGGGGTTCCTCTTAATTTCAAAAATGATCCAGGAGTTTCCCAAGAAACAATACAAAATATAGTGATGGCTCAAATGAGCAGAACAATTAGAAAAATGTAGAATGAGATTACTAGACTTAAAATAGCTAAAAATATTGTTCCACCAAATCCAAACATAATAGTTTCAGTACAATATCAAAGAATAAGAAATGATAGATTTGAAGAAGATAGACCAAGAGCACCCAAAGTTCCAAATACTAATGCTATTGTGATAGCATAAATTGTAGAAGAAGAAAGTTTTGAAAATTTTGATCAAGGAGTAGAGGTAAACCAAGATGAAGTATTAGAATCGATAAAAATGGATGAAGGTACGTCATCTTTTTTCATTTTTGAAGAACAAGAAGATCTTGACGATTCACAAGACAACACCATCCAGACTAGATCACAAGTGAATAAGTCCAAGATAAACGAAGCACTTGAAAAAGAAAAGGAAAAAGGTCAATACTTCAGAAATAGAAAAACAACAAATAGTTGTTAATCAAACAAAAACTTAACTACAAATGAATTGCAATTTAGTTGATGAATTAACCAAGCTCATAATTACCTTATCTTTCATGGAGGTGGTAAACATACCACAACAAAGAGAAAATATTTTGCAGATATTAGATGATTCAAATACAAGAATAGAAGTCATTGTCATGAATACATGGCAACAACAAAATGTTCCATCGGTAAGACCAAGGGGTAAAGTCCCACCACTCTATATATCGATATAAAATCATGATTTTACACTACATAATTGTTTGGTTGATAGTGGAGCTACTAACAACATTATGCTACTATTAGTCATGGAGGCTCTTGGAATGGGATGCAAAAAATACCATGAGATCAGAGAAAACACATATGCCATTGATTCAAGAAAGGTGCCGTCATACGGTGAAATAAAATATTTTTGTGCATGGACAAGTGCAACCCCTCATATTACAATAGTTTTCACCATCATAGTTGTGGATTTGCCTCCAACATATGGAGTTGTATTAGGAAGAGATTGGTGTTCATTAATTGGAGGATATATTATGAATGACAGAAGCTGCATGATGCTTCCTAATAAAGATGGGACAATTGTCACAATTCCTCGAGAAAATAGAAATCCCATAACATTCAAGAAAAAATAAAATAAAGTAATGCAAAATTATATTGATGTTGGAATTGGAAATTATGCTATTCTTAGTACAAAACAAATGAACCCTCTTAAGCAAGATGAAAAAGATTCTTTCCAAGGGTTCTATAAAATGTCATTTGATGGTGCTTGTTCAAAGTTTGGAAATGTAGTTGGAATTGTTTTTAAAATTCTTCAATTTGGTATATATCTACATGCCATTAGATTGGAATTCCCATGTACCAATAACAAAGAAGAACATGAAACATTGATCCAAGGAATGATTCTTTCTCTCCAAATGAGAGTATAAAATCTGGTGGTAGCTAGTGACTCATAGTTGGTTATAAATCATATAAAAAAATCACAAAATCAAGAAAGAAAAACTAAAGCATTATGTAAAAAGAGCATGTGAACTCATGAATTCGTTTAATTCTTTCAATATCTCTTTCATTCCTCAAGATAAGAACTAAAAAGATGATTCATTCGTAGTAGCTACATCTCTTTTCAATTAGGATGATTCCCAAAATCAAAGTACATTTCATGTTAAGAGAATTTTCCAACCTTCAACACTTGATCGTCAAGACTATTTGCAAGTCTTTGAAAATGATGAACATATTGCAGATTTCCTCACAGATCATGATTCGATAATTTCAAATGATTCTCCCAAATAACTTGGTGATTGAAATGTTGCAACTTTTTCTAAAGTTTGTGTCAGTTTGGAATCTCTTTTTACAAGAGATGATCAAACAAAAATCCCAAATCCAAAAGAAGAGACATTTTTCAAGAAGGTTCAATAGACACAAAAAATCAACATTGGTACTCGTGATTCTCCAAAGCATTTAAATCTTGGTACTAGCTATACAATTGAAGAAATTGATCAATACACTTCATTGTTCAAAGAATTTCATGACATTTTTGCTTGGACTTATGATGATTTGAAGGAATATGAAAAGTCTATTTTTCATCACATTATACCACTCAAAGAGGGATAAAATCCCATTAAGAAAAAATTGAGAATGATAAATCCTAAGTTGAAGCCCTTGGTAAAAATTGAGTTGGAAAAATTGAAGAAGGTTAGTATAATTTTTCCAATTAGACATTCATAATGGCTTTCAAATCCCGTTATAGTGATAAAAAAGAGTGGATAAATTCATCTTTGTGTTCACTTCAGAGATCTCAACCGAGCAAGTATTAAAGATAACTACCCACTCCCAAACATGGAAATGTTATTACAACAAGTTACCGGTTCTACTTTGATGTCCATGCTGGATGGTTTTTCTGGATATAACCAAGTGCTTGTTGTTGAAGATGATAGACCCAAGACTGCCTTTGTTACACCATTGTGTTGATGCTTGAAAGCACAACGATGAATACTATCCTCGAAATGATTGCCAAGATTTATTATTTATCTATATTAATAATATACTAGTAGGTGGGAACCCATTGTTTAACTTATGGCACTATGATGGATGAGCAACACTTATATTTTGGTTGTCTATGTGTTGGTTGTGACACAGTTTGCTACATCTCATTTGCTTCAAATCATGGTCAAAATGTTTATGGTAATATGTGGTGGTTGGGTGATAAAAAAATGGAGTTAAATGGTTTCGATGATCTCTCATGAAATATGACTATGCTGCCTTTTGGATCAAAGTATTATACCCCAGTTTTAGTTCTGACATTGTATATTGTTAATGGAAAATGTTTGGGTGATCTTGACTCTTGCTACTATTGTTATGCACATTGGTTGAATTGCAATTGGGTTGTGTTCCTAGCAAGTTTTCATTTGAAGAAATTTGATAGTGGCAAGGGGTGGCGCACTTTGGACTATCGTGCACCTTGCAGATGTAATATGGAAAGTGGGATACTTGGTTGTATGAATGGTTTTTGAATGTAATGGTATGGTGAGCTAGCTAGTGGGTTTCGCTCATACTAATATATGAATGAGGAACCAAAGGAAGAAGCGACGTGCAGTAAATGCACATCACTCAAACTCCCCTTGAGCCCGTCACCCTATTCATTCTTGCATTTTTGGCTCTGTTAGTTGCTGCTGCTTCGCCGTGCCTGGTCGTGCAAGAAGTATACAACCTTGGTTGTTTCCCCTCGTGAAATATTTTACAGGTATGGGTTTTATTACTTTTCCATCCATGAGAGTTGCTCTTCCCTTGAATCAAATGTTGGCTTTGGTTGCTCGTGTTCTATGTGATTCTCAAGATATTTTGATGTTTTGGAACTGTGTATTTATGGTTGCATCCTTGGTTTCCTGTGGTGGTTTTTCTAGGGCTGTTGGCATTAAAAATTTGGTCGCGTGGTCCTTGATGTGTGTAATCGTTTGCAGGGAATTGTTGAGTAAATATTGCAGTGGACCTTGCTTTTCCATGGTTCTATTTTCGTGTTTGGCATCTCTGTTTAAATTGGTTATTGCAGTCTGCCTAAACTCTGGTCTTTGCGAATACCCCACCTATAGATTGACATTACTGGTCTCTATGGATAGTGTACCCACACCATATTTTGACCTTGTGGGTTTTTATGTGAACTATGATGAAATATTAGAACATTCAGTGCCTTGTCTTGGAAAAACCCTCAATTGTTGGCTTGCTTGCTATAACCTCACTGTCACTATTGCGTGGTAAATGTTATACAGTATGAGAATATTGCTAACCAAATTTTGATAGGAGCATTATTCATGATTTTTGGTTGGGCACGGGTTTTTATTTGGTCACTTGTTATGCTGTGTTGAGGAAAGGGTTGGCTTCACTTGTTTTTTTTGGAAGTTGCAGTCTGTTGTTTGAATCCCATGCAGTCAAGAGCAATGTTACAAATTATTGTTTCTGTGATCGATTATGATAGGGAACCTATGGAATGAAATGTCTGTGCCATTCAATTGCCAAAATCTCTGGTCGAACTACCTCGTTGTCTCTACCACTGACTATCTTGAAACCTAAACATTACATTGAAAGCGTATTTACTCCAATTTGAAGTTGATGAGAGCACTCTGCTTGCTCGATTGCATGTGAACGATTTTGTTTGGTCCCTTGCTTGGAAATTCTGGAAAGAAATCTGTACCCACCTATTCATTTGAAGTTAAAATCTATTGAAGCTTGTGTTCCAAATAATGAATGTTGTTTTTGGTTCAATCATTATGTTGATTGTTAAAAAAGGGGCGCATGTGTTTGAAATGTCTGAGGCTCGACTAGAGTAATAATGCCTAGAATAAATTGAATTGAACAATGGTTAAATTAATGATGGATATAGGTTGTTTTGGAGTACTGTGCGTGACCTTGTTGGATTTAAAGGATTACTAATGGAGTCGATGTTATGAATCATGGATCAAGGACTATTGTTGTATTCTTGTAGTGATTATGGTGTTGTTCGTCATTTTTTTTATATAATGATTATATGGTTAAAATAATCACTGTGGTTAAAAAATTCTGGGTACATCAAATAGTTTTTTGTGTAAAATAATTCAGAGGCCAACAAACAATTTGTTAAAGAAGACATCAATTTGGATTATTGTTTTGAGAACAAATTATTGGTTAAAATTCAAAATTCTGGACAAAGATAAATTTTGATTGCATTTAAGGTAGCAGGTCTTGATTTGTTTCACTTGAATTGTATTCATATTGATTCCCTATCATTCTATCATTTTCCCGCTAATTAGACTCCCACCACGATACCGATTTCACTTATTGCATCCATGTTCTGTGATATAAATTTAAAAAGAAAAGTCTGTGTGGAAGCAAAAGAAGGATAAAATAGCAAGGGTTGATGACTGATATTCTTGATATTTTTATACACAGTTAAATTGTTTGGTTAATTGTTGAACAATATTCGTTTATTGATCCCCTATCATTATACCACTTTTTGTTAATTACACTCCCTCCATATTTCCCATGAACCCTATCATTCCC
>ML852516.1:0-10532 GCA_009831015.1 Picea engelmannii | reverse complement strand
CCATGGAAATCTGATCGCATTCGCCTTTTCACATGCTCATCCCTAAAAATCTCATCCCGGGACTGCACCCCAGTGGTGAAATGCCAAACACAAAGAATTTCTTACTGCCAGTCTCGTACAACTTCAGGAAGTAGTTTTCATAAGCTTTCCACAGTGACTCCACAATCAATCAAGGGCCAACTGTCACTAGTAGTCTTGATGTGTAGAGCATAAGGGTGCCTTCAAGGATTGGGCTTAACAATTTTTCTAATATTGATATGTGTTTTAGGGTTTAAAGATTGCATGAGCCAACTCCAAGGCTTCTGTAACTAGCACCCTCGGGTTCCGAATTTGCCACCTGCAATCTATTAGTGTATAATGTTCCTCTGAGCAAATAGCTGCGCCTAAATTTAGCAAATCAGACAGGTATAATATAATGATCATTGAGAATTGGGCGATTTTAAAATGAGACCTTTGTGGGTACAAAGCAATTGGATTATGAAATGGTTTGAATCAGTAAATGATTCCAAGATATTGTGGACACATGCGAACTCTCAGAGCACGATTCTTGTCATCATAATGAAATCTGAATGACAGGTGCGTATCAAGGCATGATTATTTTGGCGCTATGGGAATAGCCTTATTCCCGTAGTGCTATTAATGACTTAGTAAAATTTGAATTTATGAAGTTCAAATAGGCATATAAGGTGACACCTCGTTTAAAACCATGTTTTTCAATTTCAAACTTGAATAAACTATTCAAAAAAATGAAATGCAAACCATAAGACGCGAAAAAAAAAGATCGAAATCAACTGGAAACAGAAATTTAAGTGTAGGTAAGAAGGGTTTAGAATAAGGGTTTCTCACTAAACCAAGAAAAAATTAGAGACTAACAGCCGACTTAGAGCTCCGAGCAGTACCTGAAACCCCACAAGAGATAAGGAACCAAAGAGAAGCAGTTGCTCACAACGCAGTTGACAGACTAAAATCTCTTGCCTGGGAGTGCCAGTAGCTCAGTAACTGCAACGCCCAAACCTATGAAAACCTTATTGAGAATCCTGAGTTACAGACATTGGAGTTGCAGCTCCAAGAAGTGAAGCAGAACGCAGATACACTACAAGTGTAGTTGAAGGCCTTGTCAGCTGTAGATAGAATGAAAAGGTCGCAAGAACAATGCACAAATCAACATCAGATTCATATGATTCAAAGCAAAGTGATGGAAGTCACTCAATGACTTCAACCTGTGCAGGATAAGGCATGCCAACTATTTACAGAGGTTGAAATCCAAGGATTAGAGTTAGAATAGGTCGTCATTATAGTATAACAACGCCTAGAAGAGCCAATGAATGATGCAGTAATCCAGGAGTTCACCAAACAAGAGGCCACAACAAAGCAACAAGTGGAAGAAACTCGAGCCAAGCTCGAGACGTTCGAGGTAGAACTGCTCAGACCTGAGTGACTTGGGATGAGTCAAAGGTGAGTCTTGGAGGCCTGTTGGCCCTTGACCAAGTTTTGGGAATTTCTTGGTCATATTGACTAGAGAATGAACTCCCTCACCTAGAGAACCTGACCTCCCTCACCCAACAAGTCCAAGACCTTGTATCACACATCAAGGGTAAGCACCCAGAGTACCACTCTGAGGCTACTCATTCTTCCCTTTATGAGAATACTCATCTTTCCCACTCCCCTTGAGGTTCTCCAATTTCCTAGAATAAAGTGCCCAAAGTTGAGATGCATAAATTTGATGGATTAGACCCGGTTGAGTGGGTATCCCAAATGGAACACTACTTCTCCCTCCATGATATTTAGGATGATGAGACCAAACTCTATGAGATCAAGAATGATGGAAATGGTGGCAATGGCATACGAAATGTTATCCATGACAACCAAATTGGACCATGTTCACCAAAGCAGTTTGTGCCTGTTTTGATAGGGAATCTCATCTTTTGGGATGACTCACCAAGCTGAAACAAAGAGGGTCGGTGGCAGACTTTATCACCGCATTTGAACAATTGGCTATCAGAACTGAGGGATTATCTGATGAGTTATATTTGGAATGCCTCCTCAATGGCTTAAAGGATGTCATTCAGGATCATGTTTGTGTGCACCATCTTGTTACCTAGTTGCAGGCGTGAAAATTAGCATTGGAAGATGAGACCATTTTTCATGCCCTACCTCTTCGTTCCACATCTACCAACTGCCCTTGTCTAGGGGCTACCCCTGCTTCATTCCAAACTTTGAAGATCCAAAAGGTATCTCCTGCAGAAATGGTTGGACATCATAAGCATGTAATTTTCTATTACTACGATGAAAATTATTCGTCGGGCCATAAATGTTGTGAACAAAAGTTCTTCCAGATTGATGGGTTAGGTTCCACCTCCTCTGAGGACAACGTATCAGGTGAGGCCCCAGAATCAGAGGACACACAACCAACTTCCCCCATCCTAGATCTAGTCATACCTCCTATGGAACTGGAGGAACATGTCATATCTCTCCATTCCCTTGCAAGTGTTTCTACTCCGCAGACATTAAAAATCAAGGGCTACATAAAACATAGGTAGGTCATGGTGTTGATTGATAGTGGTAGCACCCATAATTTTATTCATCGCAAGGTTGTCGAGGATGTCAATTGCTTTGTTAGACTGGTTTCTAATTTTCATTTTTTCATAGCTAATGGTGGTATAATGAAATGTGGAGGCCTCCATGCGAATGTCAAACTCCAAATGGGTGATTATTACCTGAAAACTCACATGTTTTCCATTTCCATGGGCGGTTGTGATATTGCTTTGGGTATTGAATGGATTTGCACTCTGGGACCGATTACCATAGATTATCAGAAGTTATATATGATCTTTACTCAAGAGGCTAACACTTATACCCTCCAAGGCCTACAATATGGTTCCCCATAAATGATCAATTCTCATTGGATGGAGAAATACCTGAAGAAAGGCCACAATGCTGTGATTGCACAACTTGATACCATCTAAGTGTGTGACTAATGATCTCCAACAATGCATCATGGTCTACAATTGGTCTTGGACAAGCAACACAAGGTATTTGAGGCACCCATGAATTTACCCCATTCCCGGGGTGATCATGATCACATGATCCCTCTCTTTTCAGGCAGTCAACCCCCCAATGTACGCCCCTACCGGTATCCATTTGTTCAAAAAAATTAAATAGACAAAATAATGAAGGAATTATAGTAGGCAGGTGTAATTCTTCCGAGTACCAGCCCATATTCATCCCTTGTTGTGATGGTCTTAAAAAAGGAAGGTTCTTGGCGCATGTGTCCATATTTTTGTGCCTTTAATAAACTTACCATTGAGGACAAGTTTCCCATTCTTGTCATTGATGATATGTTGGATGAACTCCAGGGTGTCTATTTCTTCACAAAATTAGATCTTCACTCAGGCTATCACCAGATTCAGATGAATGAAGCAAATATTCTGAAGATTGCTTTCCGAACTCATGAAGGCCATTATGAATTCTTGGTAATGCCTTTTGGACTTTGCAATGCCCCATCTACCTTTCAAAGTCTCATGAATAAAATATTGAAGCCCTACCTTCAAAAGTTTGTTCTGGTTTTCTTTGACGACATCCTCATTTACAGCTGCACTTGGGATACCCATCTACACCATGTGGACAAAGTACTTCAATTGTTATAGGACAATCAATTGTTTGTAAAAAAATCTTAGTCTTCTTTTGGGGAGAGCGAGGTCGAATATTTGGGACACATTGTGGGTAGTGAGGGGGTAAGAGTCGACCCTAAAAAGATTCAATCTATGGAGGATTGGCCAAGACCCACGACCTTGAAACACATTTAGGGTTTCTTGGGCCTCACAGGATATTATAGGAATTTTGTCCACCATTATGGAAAAATTTCCCAACCCTTGATGAACCTTTTTAAGAAGAATGCATTTCATTGGACACTGACAACAGAGCAAGCCTTCAAAAATTTAAAGCAGACCATGTGCACTACCCTCATCTTAGTAACCCTTGATTTCAACAAAACTTTTKTTATGGAATCTAATGCTTCARGCACTGGTATTGACACAATTCTAGCACAAGAAGGTAACTCTCTTTCTTTCACTAGTCAAGCTTTGAGTGGTCAAAATTTGGGAAAATATACATATGAAAAGGAAATGATGGCCATTATACATGTTRTGCACACTTGACGACCATATCTATTGTGATGTCATTTTCATATCAAAATAGATCGCCATATTCTGAAGTATTTCCTAGARCAGAGGTTATCCTCCCCGGAACAGGACAAGTGGCTGACCAAAATGTTGGGACATGATTACGAGATCATATATAAAAAAGGTAAAGACAATGTGGTGGCAGATGCATTGTCAAGACAATACGAGGATCAAGGTTMCCTCTTTCCTTATCATAACCAGTTCCCAATTGGCTCAAGGAAGTTCGACAAGAGTGGCTAACCCACCCAACCATATCACAGGTAATTCAATGACTTCAAGAGGACCCTAACCCACCCATCGACTACACTTGGAAAGACAATATCCTCATGTATAAGGAGTACTTGGTTCTATCTCTGACTTTAGAACTCAAGCCCAAAATCTTAAATGAGTTGCATTCATATGTTATTGCGGGTCACTCAGGATTCAAAAAGACATATGCTCATGCTCGCTATTCTTTTTTCTGGAAAGGCATGAAGAAGGACATCCTTACATTTGTCACCGAATGTGATATTTTCCAACACAATAAAGGTGAAATTGTCAAGACCCCGAGAGCTCTACAAATGTTACCCATTACAACTTCTATTTGGACTGACATCTCCATGGAATTTATCGTGGGCCTTCCAAAAGGGGGAAACAAGTCATTCATCATGGTTATGGTCGACCGCCTCTCAACGTATGCAAAGTTTTGTGCCTTACCACACCCTTTTATGCCCACTATGGTAGCGCAAGTTTTCATTGATCATATTTTCAAATTGCATCGCATGCCAACATTCGCTGTGGCCGATTGTGACCCGACTTTCACCAACATATTTTGGCAAGAATTGTTTAAATTATAGGGCATGCAATTGAACATGAGCACAACATACCACCCCCACATAGATGGCCAAATGGAACTTGTCGATACATGTTTGGAAACCTACTTGCATTGTTTTGCCTTGGAAAAACAACGTCATTGGGTGCAATGGTTACCATTGGAAAAATGGTGGTACAACACCTCTGTTGATGGGTTCAAATTCGCTAGACAAAAACAAGGGGTTCTCCCTGGTACACAATCCCAACTAGACTATACACCATTTGGATTAGGAGACCCATCCAAAATTTGGCTTGGCTGCCATTGTTACTACATTTTTTAGGGGGGTTTTGGCTATCCAAACTTCATGTTGATCATATAGTGATTCAATCCTTATGTTCGTTAGTTGTTCTAATGTTGCGTTGATCAACGCGATATTATCCTCGAGAGTGCCCATATCCTTTTCCAGTTTCTTCAGATTGCATTGAAGTGTTGATCAATGAGATCCACAGAGACAAAGGTAACTACTTCAACTACTTCCTTTCTATGATTGGTGTTATCATGTACTACATTCACCAGTTCTTCTGTCACCAAATTCTTCCCGAGTTCATCTAATCTTGGGAGCCGACCATTCCTGATAAGTTCATGGGCAACTTTATGGATCCTCGATCATATTTCCATAGATATGGTGACTTCTCTATCATCCTTTTGTTCTATCTTATAACAATGATCTAGTGCATATAAGTATATCTTTCTCTTTGCTTTTGATGGATGATAAAACTCAGGTGGCACATATGAAATCTCTTCTATCCATCTGTCTATGTTTGATACACCTTTGTGAATGGCATTGTATTGTGACAACTTTATCTATACTTGATTATTTTGCTCAATGACCATTGTAGCCACATTTTGGAATAGGTGCAGATGGGCGTACATGTCAATGAGAGCTCCTAGATTGTTTTTGACATTTTTTGACGTTGACTTTGAATCTTTGGAGGCTCCTCTTATCAATATTTACTTGCCGAAGTCTTCCCTCCAGTTCTCTGATCCTTGACTCCTTTTCTTCATTTTACTAGCATAACCTTTGTATGTTGTCTAGATTGGCTTTCATGAATGTGGATCCAACCTTATATGTGGCAACAGGGTCTTCTCTGACATCTCCTGTGACTGGGACATGGGTAACCACTGAGATAGGATCTCCTTCAGTTATTGACATTTTCTTTACCCGTTCTTGCACGATTCTACCAGTCTTACTATCATATGTGTGTTAGCACTAAGAGTCACCCTCGTATTGAAAGAGGATAAGCCCGGTACCCATCAGAATGTTTGGTGGATGTTGGTATTATGAGTGGAGGTCAAATGGACATAGCTCAGTACAAGAAATTTTAACACAGGAACTGGACTAGCAACGCATAAGGAAATGAGGTCCTCATTAACTTTAGTCAGTGATTTAAGATTAAAGGTGAGCATAAGGAAGAATTAGTGAGAAAAGTGGACAAGTCTACCATGAGCATTTGGCCTTCAAGCAGCTTGGTGAAGAAAAAATCAGGCACAAGAGCACTCTTGAACCTAAGTTTCAGACATTGAAAATATTACAGCAGCATAATAATCAAACCTCCATTACTATGTGGCTACAACAGCTCGTTTGGATCCTCCATGCACGAGCGTTTCAACCTAAGAAGAAGCTAGATAACAAGGAAAGTATTGGAACGAGCCATTGTTGCATTATAATGAAACCTACATTACAATACAAATACAAACCTCATCTAGATCCTCCATGCCCGAGTGTTTCAACACAGTTTACACAACTGATTTCTATTAATGCAAAAGTCTCAAGTCATATACATAACCAGAGAACACCTCTGGCATAAAAAATTACATAGTAGGGATCTTTGCTCAACCAGTTGATGGCCTTAACAAAATATTGAACTGATCTATTTATACTCATATCGACCCATAACTACCAAGAGTGTGATATGGAAATCCAATTCAAAGTTTTACGTCTGAGCAACCTTCTGTTAGACTGTGTGTGTTTCCTCCCTTCAGATGCAAACCTAGCTCAATATGGGCCTGTAGAAAAATCGTCTAGTTTTGTACCTTGTGTTGACAGTCCTGCCTCCTTGACCACAACTTCTGAGCCTTCCATTTGTGGACTGAGTTGAGGTTTCATCTACTAGTCCTTGCTTCATTAACTAGATCTTCATCGGGATTGGAGCGTTGTTGGATGATTGGCAGAAGACCATCTTTCACAACTGGATTAGGCACTGAATAAGCAAATGGCTGCAAAAATCAATCGTCATTCATTGGTTGAACTCTCCTCAGGATCGGGAGCACATCTGGATGACTAGTGAGAAACCACCTATCACTGTCAGATATTTAATATACACGTAATTTCGGGGCCATCGAAAGCAGTTTGGACCCACACCACTTTTGGGCCTGAAACGCACCCTTTTCTACCACGTAGCCTCCTCGCAAAACCATGGTTTGGATTTCGACATGCCCTTCATATTTTAACGTTCACGCATGTTGCAGCCCCGAAATGATCTGAGACCATTGATGTGAAAGGGACCTGAGATCCGGGAAAGCCCCACTTTTGTTGCCACGCACCACTCTTGGATGGACCCAGCTCCCTGCTGTAGAGATCAACGGTTCACAATTACTTCGGGAGTTTGGGCTTCAGGACTTTTCAATGCATATCTCTTACAATCCTTTGAAGTGTCGAATTCTGGAAGTGTGGGATTTGGTGACACGTGGCCTCTTGGTTTGGATGACCGAGATTTATTTCGGGAGTTCGGGATTCGAGCCTTTGAGATTCCTTTACTCACTCAACTTTTGCTTGTTTTCTCTCGGAGTACGAGATCACCTGACATATGTCCCCTACTGAAAGATCAATGACCAGAAGTGATGTGGGCTCACAACTAGCAGATACTTTAATTTCCTTTCTGATCCCCACAATGTGAAGATGCTCGTTCATAGAGGGATCGATACACACCGTTGATCTGTTGATCTAGCAAGATCAACGATTGTGAGCGATTGCGGGCTCACAACTTGTAGAAACTTTAATTTGTATCTTGATCCCTGAAATGTCTCCCCACCGTCGATTTCTCTTAGATGAGATATGATGGTCGTGACTTAATCTTGTTGATATGACGACTGATCTTTCTCTCTCTCAGATCTTACGACTGAAAAATGAATTTGTTCACCAGCTAGTATTTCGAACCCAAAAAGGGCTGCGCTTGGACGTTTCCTGTGCAGATCACGAACTTGGAAGACCTGTTGCCTTTGACAACTATACGTGATAACAAAATGAAACTTCTTATATCCAACGCTTCACTCGACTGAATTGTCTCCCATAGCCCGAGTCCTAAATCATTTCCTGTCAAATTTGTTTCTATACTTGTAGTAGATGTTCATGGGATGTCCACCTCCATGGGACATGTGTCATCCCTTCTGTCTTCTGTGTTTTTCTTTTCTCTTTCTCCTTCGAGAAATTTGTCTGTTGCTTCTTTTGTTGCTATCTCTACCTACTTCGATGTGGCTCATTCCTTCATTTCTTGTTCTGTTGTGACTTTTGATTCAACTTCATCTTTAGCTCTAGCTTTGTCAGATTCAATCTTTCTCTTCTTCGCATCATTTTTCTTCTTTAAAATTTTGTCTTTATCTCTGTTGGTACCTCTTCTTCTCCCTCTACAGATCCTGAGTGTGATGAGATGGAAATAGGGGAGAGGTGCCCAACTTATTCTTGTTCTTCCTCTTTCATGGTTGCTTCCCTTGCCTTTTCCTCATATGCAATTCTTCCTTTCGAATAGCCACGCCTTTTGAAATAACTTCATCATATGTTTTGGCGTTCCGGTGTACTTCTTCTTCTTCCCACATATTTGTAGTATACTCATAACCAAGCCTTATGTTATTGAAATGTTTCTTGACAATACCCTTAGGATCATGTCTTTTGAATTTTTCTTCCCCAAAGTGATATGAAATAGGGGTATCTACCTCTGCCTGGGCTTATTTAGTATTTTCAAAGAAATAACTGCTGACGTACAAAGGTAGTGGGGGGGGGGGATTTATTTCTTCAATCTATACAACATCCCTCTAACTCTGTGTATAATAGTTTGATATGCTACTTCCTGAAAGACAAACTTGTCGGGAATGAATAATGGAAGTAGATGTGGTGGATTCATTGCACCATATATTCTTATTTAAGTACCATGCTCCATAAGATACTATTGGCATAGGGGTAGACCCAAGGTTCAACACTTCAACAACGCACCAAAAAAACCCTAACTATTGACCCTTTCAGCAACACCTGCGAAGCAGATGAAGTCTCACCCGAGGTAGAGGCATGGGTGGTTCCAGGACTCCAGTGTCTGCAACCTTAGCTGGGACACAGATTTGTGATTACAATACTCTAACAAAGCACTTAGCAGTTAACATTTGTCAATAACTAACCCTTATCCAGATCGCAGATCCAAACCCTAATTACAGAGCAACAGAATATTCAACAAGATCTAACACATTTAAGCACTTAGCATGGAGAGATATATCAGATTTAACATTCATTTACCTTACCAAACACTAAGTTAATAGATTAGATGCATCATACATAAAGATATCAGCACTAAGCATAAATCACATCACTAACATACAACATAATGCACAAAGCAACCATAACACATGATATACGTGGTTCAACCCAGTCTGGGGCTACATCGACCAACTCTTCGTCTTCTTTATTATCTTTTGTCAATCTCGTTACATGCACAAAGCCTCAAAACCCACTCTGCATAGGATAGGAGATCTGTGTGCACCTCACTAGATCCTCCTTCCCCAAGCTAGGTTTAAGCACAAAGCCTTATTACGGTCTATACACAAGCTTCTTACAGTCACTTGCACTTAGCTCTGCAAGTTCTCAACAAATAGCATGCACAAAGCATTTACAACTATTCACACTTAACACATTGGCCTCTTCCTACATCGGCTAGATATCTATTTATACATTACAAAATGGGCCCAAGCATGGGTAAACCCATGGGTCGACATCCCCATACCCGTTACATAAGCCCAAAACCCAAAAATCCCTAAAGAAGGGGTCGATATCCCATGATCTCCACTTCGACTTGCGCTCCACCTTTGATAGCCTGTCGAAGTCCCAAAATAGGTCAAACCAGACGAAGGATATCCAAAACTTGGTTAAGGGTCAACAGGACCCCAACACTCACGTGTGACTCATCTCGAGTCACTCTGGTCTGGGTAATTTTGCCTCATATGCCTCAAGCCTAGCTTGAGATGCTTCAACCTGTTGCTTCGCCAAGGCCTCCTGCTCGACGAACTCTTGAATAACTGCCTCATTCACATGTCCCTCTAAGCATTGTTCTATTGAAGTGACTACTTTTTCCAGCTCTACTCCTCGGCCTTCAATCTCCTCAAACAGTTGGCAAGCTTCGTCCTGGATTGGTTGGAGCCTCTAAGTCATTTCCATGACTTCTCTCTCTATGGTATGGACCTGCTGTTGGGCAGTGTGCTCTTCCTGGGATCTTTTCATTCTTCAAATACTGACAGAA
>ML852515.1:16307-30274 GCA_009831015.1 Picea engelmannii | reverse complement strand
TTTCCTTACCTCCTTTTCAATCAATGGCAATAGCAGAGGGTTGATTCATCTCAACTTTTGCTTGAATTTTTTTTTATCCTCCTTGATGGGAATTACATGTTGAATTACTCTAGTGTCATATACCTTCAAATCTTCATAACTCCATGCAAATACATTAGGGAAGTATTGCATAAGGCCGATATACCTATGTTTGATTTCTGGATTGAGCATTTTTTACAGTCTCATGATCTTAGAATTTTCTTCAGTACCAATGTTGCAATCCTCTATATCCTCATCATTCGCAATAATTTTAGGATTTTTGGATACATCATTTTCATCAAAAATATTTTCTAATGGGACCAAGCCTTTGGGGTAATGTTGTTTTCTAGCTGCACTATATCCCTTCTAGCTATCTGATTCTAAAAAATGTCATTATTTTTTAACACAACTGCATCTTCATTTTCTTCACAACAACACTCATCATAAATATTCACATTAGCAAATTCATCACTCATTTGGAGGAATCTCTCTACATGTTTATCATCTTCAAAAACTTGCCAATATTTAATGTTATCGGGTACTGCATGCCTATGTTTGAATTCAATTTCATACTTCTTATTTGAAAAAAATGGAATTTTGAACACTGAAGTTGAAGTAGCCAGAGCATCTGCAATTTGATTTTGCTCCCTAGGAATCACTGACAAATTGTATTCTGAAAACTCTTCAAGTAGATCAAGCACTAAATTTCTATATGATCTCAATCTAGGATGCTTGGAATGATATATACCCTTTACCTATTTAATGATGAGCTCAGAATCCCCATGTACAACTATCCTTCTAGCACCCAATTCCTTTAGAGTCTTAAAACCCAAAATCAGTGCCTCATATTCAGCCATATTATTGGTACAATCAAAAGAGAGCTTGTAAAAAAAAAGATTTGTACCCACTTTGGGAGGGTTAATCCACACACCAGCTCCGACTCCTTCCCTGCTGACAACTCCATCAAAGCTCATATTCCACATTTCATTTTTTGTGTTGCTTCTCTGATCTGTAATTTCCTCTGTTTGATGCTCGGTTTTGTCTTCGACATTCATGACAATTGTTGGCTTCCCCTCTTCAAAAATCAAGTTATTGTAAAAAATAGAGGATCCAACTCTCGTGTCAACAGAGTAAATAAAATGATTATTTGGTTGGGTTTTTCTACTCACCATGTACTCTAGAAACACTTCTTTGTACAATCTCCTTTCTTGGCCAAAAACAGGGATAGTAGCATACGACATGTCCATCTACAAAGTTTCCTTTAATTTTGCAGCCCAAGATCTAGATAACAACATGCTGAATTTTAGGGGGATGTCGGTAACCACCATGTCCATGACCATATTTTTCAATGGGATTTGAGACAATGATACGACCAAATATTTGATCAAACTCAAGCATTTCGAATTCCTTGAGTCAAAAGAGAAAAGGTCTTTATAAGGTCTCGTAATGTCTAGGCCTAACTCATCCATGACCACCTTGGGCATGAGATTATGCGATGCACATGAATCTAACATGGCATTATGTAAGGTCATGCCATGAATTTTAAGGCTAACATCAAAAGGAGGAACATTATCAACATCGCCACTTTCTTCTACGCACGGGCCAAACAAGATAGCAGGGTGGTCGTCTTGTATGTTCAAGGTTTCAGGAGATTCTTCCATCTTTAACATTTTAATGATCTGATTTCTATACTCTCCCTTCTTGATTAGCTCATTAAATGGAACAAAGATTTTGATTTTAGCCATTTTTCTTTCAAAATTAAAAGGAGTTTTTTCTACCTCTTTGACGATCGTTTCCTTTCTTGCCTCAGGTGCTTTCTTTAGGGATTCTTCCTTTCATTTTCATTTCTCCATTACATCCCTTACTAAATTATCTTTCTTCGGTTGGCTTGAAGAAGGAGTGTTCATCTGGAGTTCCCTTGTGGGATTCTCCTTCGAAAGCCCCACATGATCCTTTTTACTTATGAGGTTATACTACTTCTGAAACTGCATAATAGCATTGTGGTATACTTTCCTAAACTCTTTTGTCTCTGATGACAACATATCATCATTCTCCAGCATAAAGTCTTCATTTGCATCCATAAATTGATCATGCTCTCATTTTGTTAAGAACACGTATGTTTATGTATCATCACAACAGTGCATATGGTCTTGGATTATTTGATCAAAATATTTGTTTGCATAGTTTTTTTGGAAAGGAGGTCATATCTACTAATCACCTTGATCTCTCTAGTCTCTTTTCTTGATCTGTGGAACTGGGGCTCTTCTAAAATTTTGATTTATAGGCTAAAAATATTTTTGTTCCCTAGTGGCAGTCTTATTCTCCACGAACATCCTTTCCACGAGTCTTTCCATAGTCTTCATCATCAAGTCGAATTTTTCGTTTGATGATTGAGACGTAGAGGGTTGTGCTTCCCCTTGGGGCTTCTTCCCATTTCTGTCAAAATTATGTTTGATCTTCCCCGATTCCATTAGATTTACTTCAACTTCAATCGTGTCACTCATCATAGCATATAATGTATTAGATCTTCTTTCTCTTAATAACAAGGAAAATTCATTGTCAAAAGAATCATCATATCGACGGTGGGTAGCTCCGTGGGGAAGTTTGACTTCAGTGGGAATTGAATTGTAAACTTTCATGAATATGGTCGAGAACTCTTGTATTGTTTCATCTGGTGATATTTTTATATTATTGTACTGAGTTAGTAACTAAAGAGGATTCTTTTTATCATCCCATTTGGCAAGAAACAGTGTTTCAAAAGCTGCAAAATCAGGGATGCTCGCTGCTTGAAGGGATTTGAACCATTTTCTGACCTCCCCTGAGAAACTCTGCGCAAACAATATCATTTTTGCATCCTCGTGATCTACCTCTTCCCGGTCAACAAAACCATTAAACCAATTCAAGTGTTTTTGGGCTGAAGAATTTCCCTCGGCATCGTATAATTTAATTCTCTGATTATAATTCTAAGGCAAATCGTGTAATTGGGCCGGCAAGGTGAGAGGGGTGAACCTAGTGGCCATAAATCTAGGAGGGATTTGAACTAGTTGGATGGTCCGAGTGGGGATTATGGTAGTTTGCGGGGGGTTGTTGGTATCAAAGATTGGAACTTTTTCTCATCGAAAATGATTTCTTTCAAATAGGATTTTGATCTAGACCTGAACAGAGTTTGTTCAAATAGTAAATCAAAGTCAAGGTCGTCAATGCTTTTTACTTCATCTTTAGGTAAAGATAGGTTCTTGTCCAAGTAACATAAAGGGTCTGGTATCCTTTCCTTTCCTTTGTGTAGAAATTTTTCAGGATTAGACACGGATGTTGCAGGCTCTAGATCAGTGTTCGCTCTAGTGTAAACTTTCATAGGAGCCAAGATTTCTGATTTTGACAACTTTGTGCCACTGATATTATTTAATGAAGTTGCTATGGTAAAATAGGTTTTAGCCAATATAGGTGTCTGACCCAGTGTTACCCTCAGGGATCAAATTTACAGTTTTAGTCATTTTCCCATTGAAAATTTTCAATTTCGTCCCCGGAAACGGCGCCAAGATGTTAGCACTTGGTAAATTGTCGAGATGAAGAGAAATGAACTACCAAGGTAACATACAAACAAACTTTAAGACTGGAAACTGGCCTTTCCAATCTAGAGAGGGTTCTCTCTGAGACCCAGTCTTTGATAGATAATGACTTTGGATTATCGACTAGATTTATATGTTTGAGAAATGTTTCTGGTTTCGCTATCAAGGAAATGCATAGCTTTGGGCTATGGATTCAACCTCCTGAAAATGAGAGAAATTAATAACTGGTAAAATAAACTTTGAGAGGATAAAGGCTAAATAGGAAATGGTCTTTCAGTTTAAATGTTGTCATGTATGGTGGAAGAAAAGAGGACATAAATAAAATCAGAGGACCATTAAAGATGAATTCTAACTTAGAAGAGAACATAGATTTTAAATTGTTGAGTCTAATGCACCGCACAATGAATTTTAAACTTGTCAAGCATTCCAATTTAAACAAAGGGAATATAAATGAATTTACAGGAAACATGAAGTACATACATAGAAAGGATCACAATACTTCAAACCACCACCATTAGAATATTTTCGTCAAAGCTTCAGGACCTCTGCACTGTTATTTCTATTTAGATTAAAATATTACATTCAAGAGTCATCTGTCTACACTACTTTGCCAACCTGGCTTACATTGAAAAGATACATTATATAGAAAACTCACGTCGTCTTGGGCTACTATGCCTTGAAGTACTTTCCTATAGAATTTTGGATTATGTTACTTCCTCCCCATAAAACCTTTTTAATAGAGTTTACCAAAAATAGAAACCCAACTGCACCCAATCATAACATGACTGACACATTTGTCTCAATCATTCGGTCATGAGTAAGATTCAATCATCAAGTTGTGGTAAATCGGTGTTTTCTTTCACAGAGTTCCCGAATAATCAAGTGCATTTTTGGAAACTATGTCACCTTGTATAATGAGATTTGGTTATTGTTGCGCGATCAGTGGTTGTTACATGAACGTGGCGAGTTGGTGTAGCGGGCGTCTTTCTGCAGTCGCTCATGCAAATCCAGGTGGAAAGTACGGTTGGGAGGCCATGCATCTCTTCCAAAAATGGCATGCATTTCACTTATACCTTCCCTCCTCACTAGGTAAGTTTATAGCATATGCGCGATGAATATTCACTTCATAGATGCCCCGTTAGACTTCTTTTTATCGGAAGGAAACATGATATGATGGGAGAAATATTCCATGCCACGATCAAAGAGGACAAAATGGGGTTTTCTCACTCATTCCTCAGGCCTCACCTACAACCTTAAAACTCTGAGTGTTTTTCTAAGAGACCAGTTATGTTTGTTCAGATTCTTCACCTATCTCCACAAGATTGCATTTCCTTTCAGTTTTTCTTGAGCCCTGGCGAGAGCCGCGCTGGCGTTATCCATGGTTGGTTTTCATCCCTTGAAATTCTCTATGGTTCTTTTTTCTGACACCCTATGTTCCTCCCGCAGTTGGATAATTATGTCTTGTGCTTCTCGAAGCTGTCTTTTGAGCTAATTTACATTCCCTACTCGAGTCTATGACATTGGCATTTCAATATTCCTTTATGCTAGTTGTCTTCTTAATTCTCTATTTTCTTCATATAGTTTGGAAATAGCGAGGTGCACTTGTTTATATTTCTATGATGACTCCTGAACATTCACGTTTTCATCACCGGACCTCCTCCGCCTTTCACCAATTCCCATGCTTGAACCTTCAACATGCTCTAGATGAACGACGTGCATGATTAATCTCTCAGAAGCAGACTGGGTGTGTGGTTCACTGGGAACTTGGATCTCTTTGGGTTTCTTAATCAACCTTGGCCTACCTCTTTTCCAGGGTGTTGGTTGGTGGGATGACGAGTCTTCTATTTCCTTTCCCTTTCCCGTGACATCTTCCTTTCTCGCCCCTATGGTGTGGAATGTTGTTTCCCTCGCATATAGAGGAATGTCTCCTTTAGGGTCTCTCGGGATGTCAGCCGAAATCATGAATGAATCCAAATATTTTTTCAAATGTCTCAATTCTTTGACCACCGACAACTTTATTAATGAAAAATGTGATAAATGGTTCTTCGGTTGGTCAGCCTCGGCATGGACGTTGTCTTCCATATTTTCCCAAGATTCGATGCAAGAAGAAAGGTAGATTCAAAGTTTTTTTCCATGTGAAGTGCATCAACATCCTGATGTGATATGGGTACACACTGTAAAACCTTCCTTCGTAAGTGAAATATCTTCTGATTACCTTTAGGAGCTTTTGGAAATTCTTCGAGAGGTACTTTCTTGTAATGTCGGCTCAAATTTTCCCATTTAGACAGTTGAGCTTGATAAAGTCTTTATAGCACAAAATGTCGAAAGGCTTTCCTCTAAACCATTTTTCACCGCGCAGAGGGATCTTCGTCATAGATAACAAAGTTTCCTCCATCAATCGAAAGGTGATTCCCACAATGGTCACGTGGGACTCAGTAAAATTGAAGGCGAACTGCTCAGCTAGCTTCACATTATACCCTTTGATCTTTTTAAAAAATCACATACATCCGACCTGTTCAAAAGATGCCATCATTTTTGGATCTTCGTTTATTAATTCCAGGTCTTGAGGCTCAGACCTCAAGGCTCTGCAACTTCTATCCTTCTTTATTTTGATTAGGGATGTTTCCATAATGCTAGTATATATTTGTCTCATGCACATGGTAATGATGGTAACCCCCTCTCTGCGCGGAAAATAAGAATGACACACTTTGTAGAGACTGTCATAAAGGTAGTCACATAACCTTTGCATGACAACAAAATCAACCACAAAATTCCATGGCAGGGCAGTAAGGCACGATGGAAAAATTTGAAGCAGTGGAAAACAACAACGAGAGGCTTATTGCGGTAGGAAATCACGACGGAAAATTTTGGTGCAGTAGCAAAGTACTAGGAGACTTGTCACGAGACAAAGAATTTAGGCACAGTGAGAAATTCAGTGCAATAGGAGGAACTTCCAAAGAAGAAAGGCTAACCACGAGAAGAAATAATTTCCAACACGCTAGTTTGCAATGAACTCCAAGAGACTTTAAAAAATGATTGAAAACAATGAAGGAGACGTGGCAACTTGAATCAACAGACTTGCAATACGAACGATGGCAATCAACTTTCACACAAAGAAGGGATCTGTAGTTTGCAGAAAAAACCATAGACAACACACAAATGCAAAAAGTAAAGGAGAGCCATGCAGGGTGACCAATATTTATACTTGAATGGGTAAGGAACGAAATCATGGAAGAGAATGATAAATCCATGGTGATGAGAAGTTTGGAAGCAGGTTGAAGATTTGCGCAACAAACTCGTGCGATGGGTACACTTTGAAGTGTGCCAAGTACAAATGATAAAAGAGGCAGAGTATAGATTATAGGAGCGTCGTGATTTTTCACCTTTCTGACTTCATAATTAGGAGATTATGTTCGTTATATCTTTTGACGTGAACTTTATCCCAAAAAATTGCCTCGATATCTAGCACTTAAATTCTCCTTTTCTGGCAAGACTCAATTTTTAGGGAAAGGAACCTTTACAAGTCACACATGACTAATCATTACGCCCTTTCCCGACTCCAAGGGCCAAACCCACTACTTGTTTATTTCAACCCATTCTTTATTCAGTCACTGACCTCACACGCTTTGAACACATGAACTACGACTCATCTAGGACTAACTCTAACTGCAAAAATCACAGTGCTAACGAGTGGTATCAGAGCGGTCTACTCCTTGTCATTCTTAATGCATGTCCCCGACGAGGTCAGGGTACAAATAATTGGGTCCTAAGATTGTTTCTCTTAAGGACAAGAGATCTCACACGCCCAAGCACACTCTCATGGTGGGAAAAAATAAAGATTACGGGACAATAGATCCTTTCAAAATGTTGCTCGAGGAATCCCTCATGCAACAGAGGAAAGAGATGATTTATATTTTTGTGCAAATCCTTCGGCGGATACCAACAGGTGACGCATCTTCCTCGAACGGAGGCACCTCCCCCTTCAAGGTACAAATCAACTTTGATATCCTTATATTTAAAGGTCAGATAGACGCAGATGTTGTAGAAAAATGGTTGAATCTACTAGAAGGTTATTTCTTTGTCCATAACTTTTCAAATAGAAAATAGATTACTTTTGTGCTCTTCAAAGTTATTCCCCATGAAAAATATTGGTGGGAAACCTTATGTGAGAAAAAGGAAATAGAGGAACTCTTATTATTTACAATCGCGGTCTCAGACTCTTGCAGGGATGTTATTAAGGAACAATACTACCCTATCGAAAGTTATGATGACCTGTATACAAAATGGACCACACTGCGGCATGAAAGAGACCAAGCAGTGCCAGAGCTCACAAATATCTTCCATACCTTGTGCACCAAGCTGGGTATCAAATATTTTGAGCGACATTTAGTGCTCAAGTATCGCGGTAGTATACATAGATACATCCGGCCTGAAATGGAGTTTGTGGACATCTCTTCCTTGGGCGCGACCTACTGATATGTTGTCAAAATCGAGAAGAAGCTTAAACAAAAGATGTGAGAATTTGGGCCTAGGAACCCCCCACAAAAAAAGAAAGGAAAAGGCGGCCCCAACCTGCAGAACAAAGGACAGATAAAATATGGACAACCTCAGGACAACCAGTTCAAGCCACAATAAAATAAGAACAACGGAAATACAAAGAAAGATATCGGGAAGAGGTGCGACTTCCATAAGGGCCCCTAACATAACACCATTGATTTCTACTCAAAGAAGTTGTTGGTGGTTGAGGTGAAAGCCTCTAAATTAGATGCAGGTTCTGACTCTGAGTCAGAACTATAAAAGGGGAGACGAATCACAGACGTGGAACCCAGTGATACCATTGCTACCTCCAATCTCCAACCTGGTGAGCCAGATGAGCCAGAGGAAGGAGAGCGACTTTTTCATTCACAGATGTGGATGAAAGGCACACTGCTGCACTTTATCGTTGATAGTGGTAGCCAGAAGAACCTCATCTCAGCCGAGGTCATCAAGCGGCTATCCCTGCTGACCACACCACACTCCCAACCCTACACCATTGGATGCATCCACCAAGGAAGCGATATATGTGTCATCCAACAGTCTAGTTTGTCGTACGACATCAAGCCCTTCAAAGACAAGGTATTGTGTGATGTTTCTCCTATCGAAGTTTGTAATGTTATTTTGGGTGAACCTTATATATGGAAACATCATGTTGTATATGAGTCTAGGCCTCGTAGTGTTATTATTACTTTGAATAGGAAATTGTACAGAATACCCGAGGCAGTCCCACCTAGTGCTATTTCCTTGATATCTGCCAAGAAATGTAGGAAGGTCATCTCTCAGACCTGGGAAGCTTGTCTTATTCATGATTATCTCTCAGAGTGAGAGAAATATCACAACCACATCTAGAGCCTCCGCATCTAAACTCCCCACACAGCAGGAGAAAGTGGATAAGGTCATGGAATAATACTAATATATCTTCTCCTCACCTATTAGGGTACCTCTGCACTATCAGGTCAAGAATCTCATTGATCTGACCCCTGGCGCACCACTACCCAATGGGCCAGTCTACCGCTGCTCTCTATTAGAGAATGAGGAGATCAAGTAGAAAATCCAAGAACTGCTCCACAAGGGGCACATCTATCCCAGCTCTTCACCTTGTGGGTGAAAAAGAAAGATGGGACCTAGTGACTTTGCATTGATTACCAAGCCATGAATAAAGTTACAGTCAGGAACCGGTACCTGATTCCCTGAATCGACGACCTCCTTGATCAACGCACAAGGGGAAAATACTTCAGTAGGATTGATCTGAAGTCTGGCTACCACCAGGTCCCAATACAACAAAAAAATGTATGGAAGACCACTTTCAAGTCAAAAGAAGGTATTTTTGAATGGCTTGTCATGCCCTTTGGTTTGACAAATGCTCTAGCAAATTTCATGAGGATGATGAACTATATCCTATGGCCTTTCACCAATAATTTTGTAGTGGTGTATCTAGATGACATCCTCATATACAACAAGACTTTGGGGGAACACTTGTAGCATATCCAACAGGTTCTACATACCTTGCGGTAGCAGAAGCTATATGCCAACTTGGAAAAATGATCCTTTGGCATGGACATGGTCCATTACCTAAGCTACATTGTTGATTAGCATGGTGTACATGTGTATTGATCCGGATTTAGGAGTGGAATGAACTGATTAACAAACTGAATACAATAAAAACAGAGATATGAAGAACAACACAGTGGCTGCTATGCACAGACGTCTAAGCAGAATTTACAATGAGGCTCCAGAGGCCTTTTTGATATTACTCATGAATTCCAAAAACCTAACCCTAGGAGGTGAAACGCCAAAATTCATGTGGGCCCCTATGGGTAAATTGGTACCTCAAATACCCGGGGTCGTAAATTTTGCATACGACCTCCGTTTTAGGTGCATGATAGCCCATTGGAAAGGTCTTTCAGAGAAATACACATTACATCGTCAAAATCTGACACAATCTACATTTTCACTATGGGGATCCAAAAAAACATTGTTTAGGGCTCAAAAACATCCCTAGAAGTACAACAAGATGTGTCTACATGAAAAAATACAAAATAAGTCAGTTGGATTAGGTGAGAGGCCACCAGTATCCACCTAGAAGATGAGTAGGGCTTCAGACAACCCCAAAAGTGTAGAACCCACAATTACAAAGAAGTACAGAAGAACGTGTTGAACTAAAAATGGACAAGAGGAGTGAGTTGAAATAGGTGGGTGGCCACCAATATCCACTTGGATCAATCCTCCCCCCATAGGAAGCAATGTTCCAATATCGGGTGAGGAAACGTTTGTTGGATTTGGCCCTAGGTGAGCCAATTGCATTGGTGTAGGAGTTTCCCTACCTTGACAACTCAATAATGTTGGATCCTCTATTAGCGAGTGCCCTTGACTTGTCTATCCACAATCTAATCAGTGGATGCATGTTCCATGAAGTTAGGTTTGAGATTTGTTGGTGTCATTTGTTCTATGATCTCTGAGGTGTCCAATAATGGTGTAAAATATGGCTGAAGGAGGTGCACATTAAACACTGGGTGGAGGCCAAGGAAGGGTGTCGTGTTGAGCTCAAAATCATTTCTACCCACAACTTTGGTGATAGTGTAAGGCCCATAGTGAAGTGGGCGGAGCTTCCGATGGGGCTCTATGAGACGCTCCTTCTGCAAATGTAACCAGACTTTGTCTCCAACCTAAAACTAGTGTGGTACCTTTTGGTGATCATGGCGTTGCTTGTACGTAGCATTGGATTTCTGTAAAATCTCATGGACCTATTGGCGGATGTGTTGAATCCGCTCAATGAATTTGGTCTCTTTTTATGTCTCAAACTGAAAATGGAAAGAGTCTGTTTGTTTGGTGTCAAGAGGTAGTGCAACATCAATGGGACCTAAGGATTGGAAACCTATCCCTACCTGAAATGGGTTGTGGTCGGTGGAGCTATGGAGAGCCCTGTTGTAACTGTGTTGAATGTAGAGGAGACTCTCATCCCATGTACATGGATGCTTAGAGTTGTACATGCACAGGATGTGCACAATCATCTGATTGATGACCTCTGTGTGGTATACCAAAATATACCCACACTCATTCAAAGAAGAGCTTGGCAATATCTTCTACTATGATATTCTTCTTGCAGGCTATGAGGATGACCATATTTGAAAACCGATCAATGACCACAAATATGTAGCCATTGCCTTGCTTGGTGGATGGAAGGCCAGACATGTAATCCATCAAGATGGATTCCCAAGGCTTATTGGGAATAGTAAGAGGGGTGTATAAGCCTTACTTCTTGATGGATGGCTTGGAAATGGCAGAGGTAGTGCAAGATTAAATGGCAGAGGTAGTGCAAGATATGATATACTTTATGACATCATGTCGAAGTTTTGGCCAATAAAAATGTTTATGAAGAACACTCACAGTTTTCTCCATGCCAAAATGTCCTACCATCCGATTGTAGTGGGTTTCCCAAATCAAATTTGCATGCTCTACTGCAGGAACATAGAGATGGCCCAGATGGCATAATAGTTTTCCCTGAATGTAAAAATCGGTGACAGTCGCGCCTGTACCCAAGAGCTGATAGGTGGTGGCGAAGTCTGGATCTTGCTGATAAAGTTGGGGCAACTCAGATGCCTCATGGCCACAGGAATGGAGAATAGTGGTGACTGCAGCCATGAGAGGTTGACTGAGGTAGTAAGTGACATGATTTGAGATCCATGTCTTATACTTTATGTTGAAATGGAACTGTTGCAGGTTGGTGGACCACTTTTAATTGCGGTTGTTCTACAATTTCCCTTGTGTCTGTATGAACTGCAGAGGCTTATGATCAGTGTGGATGATCATCTCCTTTCCCATAATGTAATTTTTCCATTGACGATAGTCTTGTACAATGGAATACATTTCCTTGTCATAGGTGCGGTATTTCTAGATAGTATTTGAGAGTGTCTCACTATGGTATGCCACCGGATGATAATGTGAGTGAGAAATGTGCCTACATCATAGTCAGATGCATGAGTCTCAATCTCGAATAGTTGTTGTAGATCAGGAAAGGAGAGTACTAGAGCTGATCACACGCGATGATTTAGATCATCAAATGCTCATTTTTGTTCCTTCCCCCACACGAACGTTTCCCTGCCACCACCCTTGGTCACTTGACTGAGGGTCCATGCAATATGGGAGAATCCCAACATAAACCGTCTGTAGAAGTTGGCTAGTCACAAGAAGCTCTGAAGCTCAGTTAGTGTGGTCGGGGCTGGCTAGTCATAGATGACTTGTATCTTAGATGGATCAAGATCTTCCCCATGCTCATCAACAATGTAGCCCAAGTATTGGACCTTGTTCATGCCAAAAGAGCATTTTTCCAAGTCGGCATATAGCATTTTTCCAAGAGCATTGTTGATCAGCATGGTGTACATGTGGATTGATCCATATTTAGGAGAGGAACGAACTAATTAATAGACTGAATACAATAAACATAGAGATATGAATAACAACACAGATATCCAGTGAACAATATCTTCTATTGAATAAATGAAATAGGATGAAACTGTAAAACTACAGAACTAAAACAATTGCTCGAAAGGTGGTAGTTATCTCTACGAAGATATGTGACTGCTACATGCATTCGTCTAAGAAGAATGATTACAATGAGGCTCCAGTGGCCTTTTTGATATTACTCATGAATGCCAAAACCCTAGACATCCAAAAACCTAACCCTAGGAGGTGAAATGCCAAAAGTCATGTGGGCCTCTATGGGTAAGTTGGTACCTCAACTTCTCGAGGTTGTAACTTTTCTGTACGACCTATGTTTTAGGCACACGATAGCCTGTTGGAAAGGTCTTTCAGATAAATACACATCATATCGCCAAAATCTGACTATGTCTAGAGTTTGACTATGGCGAACCAAAAAAACATTGTTTAGGTCTCCAAAACGGCCATGGAAGTACAGCAAGATGTGTTGAAATGAAAACATAGAAAATAATCTAGTTGGATTAGGTGAGAAGCCACCAATATCCACATCGAATATGTGTAGGGATTCAAATAACCCCATAAGTGTAGAACCCACAATTACAAATAAGTACAGAAGAACGTGATAAACTAAAAACAGACAAGAGGAGCCAGTTGGAATAGGTGGGTGGCCACCAATATCCACTTTAATCAATCCTACCCCCTTAGGAAGAAATGGTATCCATTGCATTGAGTTCCCCCATCGTCTGAGGAAATGTCTGTTGGATTTGGCCCCGGGGGAGCCACTTTCCTTGATGTAGGAGTTTCCCTACCTTGACAACCTGATAAAGCCTGATCCTTTGTTGGCGAGTGCCCTTGACATGTGTGTCCACTATATTATCAGTGGATGCTTGTTCCATGAAGTCATGGTTGAGCTTTGTTGGTTTCAGTTGTTCTACGATCTCTGAGGTGTCCAATAATGGTGTAAAATATGGTTGAAGGAGGTCCACATTGAACATTGGGTGTAGGACAAGGAGGGGTGGAGTGTTGAGCTCAAAATCATTGCTACCCGCAGCCTTGGTGATAGTGTAAGGACCATCGTGAAGTGGGTGGAGCTTCCAATGGGGCCCTGTGAGATGCTCCTTCTGCAAATGTAACCAGGCTTTGTCTCCAACCTGAAACCGATATCTTGTAAGTTGGCATATAGCTTGTGTTGTCGCATAGTGCTCAAAACCTATTGAATATGCCGCATGTGCTCCTCCCAAGTTCTGTTGAATATGAGGATGTCATCCAAATATACCACCACAAAAGAGTTGGTGAAGGGTCTCAATACATCATCCATCAACCTCATGAAAGTGGTCGGTGCATTTGTTAAGCCAAAGGGCATAACCATCCATTCGAAGAGACCTTATTTAGATTTGAAGGTTGTCT
>ML852515.1:0-11557 GCA_009831015.1 Picea engelmannii | reverse complement strand
CAACATTTCTTGCCACCTTAAATGCATTCTCCAATGATTTGGGTTCCCAAAGGAGAACCTCATGTTGAATTTTATCCTTTAAAGTTCCTATGAATACATCAATCAAGTGCTCATCTGGAATATTGGTTACCTTTATATTCAATATTTGGAAGTTCTCAATGTGCTCGGTAACTGAACCCTTTTGCTTGAGATTTATCAATTGACTAAAGAAGGTATTGCTCCTTGTATCCTCATAGTGTGTTATCATTTCTTCCATGAAAATTGTCCAAATGACGAGTGATTTGCGAGAACAAAGCCATCGATACCATATAAATTGATTAGGTTCTAAATATAAAGAATCAATTCATACCTTTTGTGTATGTGGCACATTATGGAGATCAAAGAATTGCTCCATCTGAAGTATCCATGTGATTGGGTCCTTGCCATCAAACTTCCTCATATCAATCTTAGGAATGTGGTTGGTCTTCAAACCAAAGTTGGAGTTTCTCCATTCTTGATTCACCTTCCTTGTTTCCTCAGCATGAATTTCATGGGATGCATTTTCACTTTCAGGTGTCTTCTCTACTACGAAATTTTTCAATACTTTCATGATCTCCCCTTTTAAAACATCCATCTTAGTATCCAAATTAGCTTCCATTGAATCCATCTTAGTATCCAACTTAGATTCCATTGAATCCATCTTCTTTTGTAGTTCATTTATGTCCATACACATTTCTTCACCTTCATAAAGAGTCCAAGTAGGATTTTATGGAGGCTTGTTGGTGTAGAAGTTCCCTTTTTTGGTGGCATGTTGGCCAAGTATCACTTCCGAACCTTGATTTTGAGGTGGTTCTGCTATACAATATTTCTTCTGTTGTATCTCCCAAGTTTCAGCCCTTCTGGGTATGAAACTTTCTTTTATGTAGTTCTCTGATATTTCTTCTCTGCAATGTCACAGGTATGATCAAAATTGGATGTGCCAAGTGGAATATATGGTAACTTCCCCACAACTTGTCGATTTTTGTCCTTTCCAGGAGATCTCACTTGTATAGCGTGCCCCGCACAAAACAATTGATATAAAATTCTGATACTCGCACTAGAAATACTACAGAATTTCCACGATCCAATGAAACCAGTCCCACTCAATTTGAATACTCTAGTAAAAAGTTATGATTTTTTTACCTGGAACACCTTCTTGAGACTAGTCAGATACCCTATCTTACACAAGGTGTATCTATAAATTTAAGATGACCCAGAAGCTAAACTTTTTACCACGGACACCTTACTAATTTTTGTAAATAGCCTCCAAATTTCAGGGTCTGGAACATTACGAAAAAAAATTTATAGCGAAAATTCCGCAATGACTCATTTCAGGATGATTCCAGAATCCTATCTTGTATAGGATGTATCTCATAAAGTATAAGGCCTAAGGAGCTGAATTTTGAATCCAACGTACCTTGATCCGTCTACTAAATATTCTCCAAGCCGTTTCTTCTGAAACATTGTAGAAAAAAAGTTACAGCGAAAATGCCAAGGTGACTCAGATGTAGCAGCGAAACCCCAAGACCTTGAGCTCTGATACCATATGTTAAGAACCAAATACCAATATAGCATAGAAAAACCTCAGAAAAAGTACTCAACGCCTTGAAAAATATACAATTTTAGATAATAAGCCTCTTCGAGGGGGCAACCTCTTTTTACCCCACTAAAATGTTCAAGTACAAGATGATTCAAAATGAAAATGTCTCCTTGGTATATATAGGAGACTAGGAGGTATAATTACAACTAATGGCCTAAAGCCGACATAAATAAAATAACATTACTAATATAATATGCCCCAATTAAGGGGTAATGAGCCAATATTAGGGCTTAACACACAACATGATGCTTCCACAAATATGGTTGTCCTAAAAGAACATTACAAACTTCCAGGGGAGAAATATCACACAATAACTCATCTTTGAAAGGATTGATTTTGTAAGGTAGATGACACTATTGGATGACACAGAGATCTCTCCCATGGAAAAACCAGTTGATGTTGTAGGGTTGCGGGTGCAATGTCATTGGCAGGTCCAGCCGCTTGACAAGCTCTGTTGAGATCAGGTTCTTCTGACTGCCCCTATCGACAATGAAATGAAGAGGCACCCCCTTTACCCACATCTGTGAGTGAAATAGGCATTCCCCTTACTCTGTTTCTTATGGTTCGCTTGACTAGACTTTGGTGGTAGCAATAGTGGCACTGGGTTTAGCATCGATAATCCAATTGTCTCATTCAGAATTTGATTCGAAATCAGAATCGGCCTCTGACTCAAAATCCTTCAGCTCGGCCATGAGTGGCTTCTTGGAGCGACATTCTTCAATGTCCTTCTTCATCTTCTTGTGTCCTTCTTCATCTTCTCGTTTCCTTCTTCCTCTTCTCATTTCCCTTCTTGTGTTGTAGCTTGGACTGGTTGTCCTGTGAGTGGCCATATTTGCTTTATCCCTTGCTGTGTGGGTTGGGGCCCCCTTTTCCCTACTTCGGCTGATCCAGATGGATGTCAGTGGCCTCCCATCTATTCCAACTGGTTCATTTTGGCAGTTTTCCAGTCTGGAAGTGATTTTTCCTAGTTTTCGGGTCCATGATTTATGGGGCCATTTTGAGGCCCTAAACAACATTTTAAGGGCTCACCACAATTAGAAATATGATTTGATAAATAGAAGAAAAATGTGTATTCATCGGATATACCTTTCCAATAGTCTATCGTGCACCTAAAACGGAAATCGTATGAAAAAGTTACGACTCCGGGAAGTTGATGTACTAACTTACCCAAACGGGGCCCACATGACTTTTGGCACTTCATCTTCTAGGGTTAGGTTTTTGGATGTCTAGGTTTTTTCACATTCCTGTTTATTGTAAAAAGGCCTCGAGAGCCTCATTGTAATCATCTTCTTGCGAATGAGCGCAGTCGTCACATCTCTTCTCAGAGATAAGCTGCCACGATTCCAACAAGCTTGTTTTTCGCTACATTTTACAGTTTCAGCTTATTTTCTTATTGAATAGAAAACCAATTTTATTGTATCTCTGTTATTTTGTGTTAAGCATATTTTAATAATTTGTATTCATTTCATTATGCTCATAAAATCTGGATCATCTGCTATGATGAGTTTGCATATCCAAACTCTTGCCTTTTCTACTTAAATTTATGCTCGATCTTGACAACGTATCTATAAGCCGTACCCAATGAGGTGATGTCCAGAAAATCCATTTATGTTTGAATGTATCTATGAAAACAACTGTGTTATTTGAGCACTAGATGTTGTTGAGAGTCTTTGATACCCAATTTGGTGCGTAGGGTATGTAAAATATTGGTGAAATCTGGTATTGTCTGGTCTCTTTCTTGATGCAAGGTAGTTCCTCTGGTATGTTGTTCCTCGTAGCTTCCAACAGGGTAGTATTGTTCTTTAATGGCATCCTAGAAGGAATCCCATGTAGGGGAAACCACAAATATTTCATATTCTTCTATGGCCCTTTGCTCAGAGTAAGTGTTCCACCAGTCCTTAACATGGGGGACGACATTGAAGAATGCAAAAGTAATCATTTCCCTATCGAAAAAATTGTGGACCGAAAAATACCCTTCAAGCAGATTCAACCATTTATCTACAGGATCTGCATCTATCGGTCCTTCAAATAATGGAATATCAAAATTTACATGTACCTTGAAGTGGGTTGCATGGTTGTTTGATGAAGATGCTTCTCCTGTGGGAAGTCTCCGAAGGATCTGCGCAAAGTTGTCCATTATTTCGTTCCTTTGTCGCGCAAGGGCTTCCTCGAGAAACATGTTAAAAGGATCTCCTACTCCATCATCTTTCTTTTCATCTCCCATGGGTTTTTTTCGGGCTTGGCGCTACCAATATTGCAACGACTCGATTGGTTCGAGTCCCAACTTCTTGTACCCAAATCTTGTCGTGGTCATGCACAAATAAAAATAAATGAAGAGCAGACCTCTCTGATACCACTAATCCATATTTACGAGCAGAACGAACTGATTAATAGACTAAATACAATAAACACACAGATATGAAGAACAACACAGATATCCAGTGAACAATATCTTCTATTGAATAAATGAAATAGGCTGAAACTGTAAAACTGCAGAACTGAAACACTTGCTCGAATGGTGGTAGATATCTGTGAGAAGAGATGTGGCTGCTACGCGCATACATCTGAGAAGAATGATTACAATGAATATCCAAAGGAATTTTGTATATTACTCATGAATGCCAAAACCCTATACATCCAAAAACCTAACCCTAAGAGGTGAAACATCAAAAGTCATGTGGGCCCTATGGGTAAGTTGGTACCTCAACTTCTCAGGATCGTAACTTTTGCATACGACCTCCGTTTTAGGCGCGTGATAGCTCGTTGAAAAGGTATGTTAGAGCTGTTGGAAAGTTATATTAGATATTTTGGAAAGGTCTATTATTCTATCAAACTCTAACTTCATCTACAGTTTGACTGTGGTGGGCCAAAAAAAACATTGTCTAGGCCTCTAAAACGGCCCTCGAAGTACAGTAAGATGTGTTGACATGAAAACATACAAAATAAGCCAGTTGGATTAGGTGAGAGGACACCAATATCCACCTGGAAGATGTGTAGGTCTTAATATGGCCACAGAAGTGTGGAAACCACAAGTACAAAGAAGTATAGAAGAGCGTGTTGAAATAAAAATGGACAAGAGGAGCTAGTTGGAATAGGTGGGTGGCCACCTCGGCCTATCATATTGAGACACTCTCAGATGTTGTCTTTAAGTACCCTATTTACGAAAAATAAATGTACTCCATTGTGAAATCCTTCCACTAGTGGAGAAATTATATTTTTGGGAAGGAGACAGTCATCCACACTGATCATAAGCCACTGCAGTTCATGTAGACCCTGACTTCGCCACCACCTACCAAATGTTGGGTGCAAACTAGTTGTCGCTAATTTCCATCTTCAAGACAGGTTGTTATGCCATCTGGGCCATCTTTGTGTTCCATCAAGCGATCAAGTTAAATTGATTTGGGAAGCCCACTATAGTCGGGTGGTAGGACACTTCGGCATTGAAAAATGGTGGCAATACTACATAAACATTTATACTGGCTAAAACTTCGACAACATGTGGGAAAGTATATCAGGTAATGCACTGATTATGATATTTCCAAACCAACCACTAACAAACAGGGCATGTACACCCCTCTGACTACTCCTGACATGCCATGGGAATCCATCTCAATGGACTACATGTCAGGCATTTCGTCCACCAAGAGGGGAAAGTACTATGTTTTTGTAGTTGTTGATCACTTTTCGAAGATGGCGATTATGGCCCCATGCAAGAACAAAATCACAGTAGAGGCCATTGCCAATAACACATGGGTCAATAACACTCGACAACAAAGGATCCATCTTTATCGAGTTGTCAAAGAAGGGCATCTCCTGCTCCAAGCCAAGTGGCTCACCCGTGGCCAAATTCAACAGACATTTCCTCATCTGATAGGGGAAATCAACGCAATGGATACCATTGCTTCATAAAGGGGGAGGATTGATCCAGATGGATGCTAGTGGCCTCCCACCTATTTTAGATGGTTCATTTTGGTTGTTTTCCAGTTTGGCAAGTTTTCCTAGTTTTCGAGTCCCCAACTTCCGAGGTCGTTTTTAGGCCCTAAACAATGTTTTTAGGGCTCACCACAGTCAATTTATATATGCAATTAAATTCTAATGGAAACGTGTGTAGTCCTCGGATAGACCTTTCCAATGGGTTATCATGTGCCTAAAATGAATATCGTGTGCAAAAGTTACGACCACAGTAAGTTGATGTACTAACTTACCCAAACGGGGCCCACATGACTTTTGGCGCTTCATCTCCTAGGGTTAGGTTTTTGGATGTCTAGGGTTTTTTACATTCCTGTTTATTGTAAAAAGGCCTTCAGAGCCTCATTTTAATCATCTTCTTGCGAATGAGCGCATCTATCACATCTCTTCTCAGGGATAAGCCGCCACCATTCCAGCAAGCTTGTTTTCCACTACATTTTACAGTTTCAGCTTCTTTCCTTATTGAATAGAAAACCAGTTTTACTATATCTCTATTATTTTGTGTTAAGCATATTTTAATAATTTGTATTCATTTTGTTCTGCTAATAAAATACGGATCATCGACTATGATGATTTTTCATATCCATACTCTCGCCTTTTCTGCTTAAATTTCTGGTCGATCTTGACAGTGTATCTATAATCCGTACCCAATGAGGTGGTGTCCAAATAGTCCATTTATGTTTGAATGTATCTATGCAAACAATTGTGAGATTTGAGCACCATATTGTCGCTCAGAGTCTTTGATACCCAATTTGGTGCGCAGGGTATGGAAAATATTGGTGAAATATGGTATTGTCTGGTCTCTTTCTTGATGCAAGGTGGCCCCTATGGTGTATTGGTCCTCGTAGCTTTCAATAGGGTAGTATTATTCTTTAATGGAATCCCGGAAGGAATCCCATGTAGGGGAATCCAAAAATATTGCATATTCTTCTATGGCGCTTTTCTCAGAGTAAGTGTCCCACTAGTCCTTAACATGGGGGACGACCTAGAGGAATGCAAAAGTAATCTTTTCCCTATCAGAAAAATTGTGGACCGAAAAATACCCTTCGAGCGGATTCAACCATTTATCTACATGATCCACATCTATCAATCCTTCAAATAATGGATTATCAAAATTTGCATGTACCTTGAAGGGGGTTGCATGGTCGTTTGGTGAATATGCTTCTCCTGTGGGAAGTCATCGAAGGATTTGCTCAAAGTTGTCCATCATTTTGTTCCTTTGTTATGCAAGGACTTCCTCGAGCAACATTTTAAAAGGATCTCCTGCTCCATCATCTTTCTTTTCGTCTCCCATGGGTTATTGTCAGGCTTGGCACTGTCGATCTTGCAACGGATTGATTGGTTCGAGTCCCAACTTCTTGTACCCAGATCTTGTCGTGGTCATGCATGAAGAAAAATAAATGAAGAGCAAACCTATCTGATACCACTTGTCCAGATTTAGGAACGGAACGAATTGATCAATAGATTGAATACAATAAACATAGAGAACAACACAGATATCCAGTGAACAATATCTTCTATTGAATAAATGAAATAGGATGAAACTGTAAAACTAGAACTGAAATACTTGCTCAAATGGTGGCAGCTATCTCTGAGAAGAGATGTGGCTACTACATGCATCCATCTAATCATAATGATTACAATGAGGCTCTAGAGGCATTTTTGATATTACTCATGAATATCAAAACCCTATACATCAAAAAACCTAACCTTGGGAGGTGAAATGTCAAAAGTCATGTGGGCCCCTATGGGTAAGTTGGCACCTCAACTTCCTGGGGTCATAAATTTTTCATACGTCCTTCATTTTAGGCGCGTGATAGCCCATTGGAAAGGTCTTTCATATAACTACACATTACACCATCAAACTTTGACTTCATCTACAGTTTGATTGTGGCGAGCCAAAAAAACATTGTTTAGGGCTCCAAAACAGCATTGGAAGTACAAAAAGATGTGCTGACATGAGCACATACAAAATAAGCTAGTTGGATTAGGTGAGAGGACACCAGTATCCACCTAGAAGATGTGTAGGGCTTCAGACATCCCCAGAAGTGTAGAACCCACAAGTACAAATAAGTATAGAAGAACGTGTTGAACTAAAAATGGACAAGAGGAGCCAGTTGGAATAGGTGGGTGGCCACCAATATCCACCTGGATCATGGATCCAACCAAGATCCAGGTCATCCATGACTGGCGAGCCCACACCACACTCACTAAGATTCAGAGCTTCTTGGGCCTTGCCAATTTCTATCGTAGGTTCATGTTGGGATTCTCCCATTTTGCATGGGCCCTCAGCCAAGTAACCAGGGATAGTGGTAAGGAAAAATTTGAGCAGGGATTTTCCCAACAACAAGCATTCGATGATTTGAAGCAGTGCTTTTTCTCATCCTAGTACTTTCATTACCGGGCCTGCAGCAGCCCTTTGAGATCGAGACAGATGCTTTAGACTATGTTGTGGGCATTGTTCTCACTTTGCATGGCCACCCCATGGCCTATCATAGTGAGACACACTCATATGTTGTCCATAAGTACCCTACTTATGACAAAGAAATGTACTCCATTGTGCAATCCTGCCGCCAGTGGAGACATTACATTCTTGGGAAGGAAACAGTCATCCACACTGATCATAAGCCACTGCAGTTCATGCAGACACAAGGTAAATTGCAAAATGACCGCCATCAAAAGTGGTCCACATACTGGTAGTAGTTCCACCTCAACATCAAGTATTAAACATGAAGTACCAACTGAGTCATTGATTGCCTCAGCTGACCTCCATTCGTGACACTCACCACGGTGCTAGACTCTTGCAGCCATGAGACCTTTGGATGGCCCCAGCTCTATGAGACAGACCCTGACTTCACCACCACCTACCAAATGTTGGGTGCAAACTATTTGTCACTAATTTCCATCTTCAGGATGGGTTGTTGTGTCATCTAGTCCATCTCTATGTTTCATCAAGCGAGAAAGTGAAGATAATTTTGGAAGCCCACTATAGTCAGGTGGTAGGACACTTCGGCATCGAAAAGACAATAGAAATACTGTAGAAACATTTATATTGGCTAAAAAATCAACAGGATGTGGGAAAGTATATCAGGTCATGCACTGTCTGCTCTATTTCCAAATTGACCACTAAGAAACAGGGCATGTGCACCCCTGTGCCTACTCCTGACAGGCCATGGGAATCCATCTCAATGGACTACATTTCATGCCTTCTTTCCACCAAGAGGGGAAATGATTATGTTTTGTGGTTGTTGATCGTTTTTCCAAGATGGCGATTATGGCCCCCTACAAGAAGAGCATCACGTTAGAGGCCACTTCCAAGCTCTTCTTTCAACAAGTATGGGTACATTTTGGAATCCCACAAACCATTATTTCAGATCAAGACAGTCGGTTCCTCAGCACATTCTAGTCGAGCCCCCGATCATTGTTGGACACCAAGCTCACCAAATATATTGCTTTCCACCCCCAGACAGATGGTCAAACTGAGGTCGTCAATCGGATGATCGTGCATATCTTGTGCATGTACAATTCCAATCAGCCACGCACATGGGATGTGAGTCTTCCCTATGTTCATCATAGCTACAACCGAGCCCTACATATCTCAATCGGCCATAACCCCTTTCAGGTGGGGTTGGGATTCCAACCATTGGGGCCCATGGATGTTGCACTACCCCTTGTAGTTACCCCGACCGACTCGTCCCCTGCTCCAACTGAAGTTGACAAAGCCATCCGATTCTTTGAGCGGATCCATCACATCCTCCAACAGGTTCAGGATATTTAACAGAAGTCCAATGCCAAGTACAAGCAACGCCATGATCAATACCAGGTGCCACATAAGTTTCAGGTGGGAGAAAAAGTGTGGTTACACTTGCAGAAAGAACTCCTCACAGGGCCCCATAGAAATATTTTCCCACTCTGTTATGGACCTTACACCATCACCAAGGTTGTGGGTGACAATGATTTTGAGCTCAACATTCCCCCTTTCCTTGGCTTGCACCCAGTGTTCAACATGGCTCTCCTTCAGCCATATTTCCCACCATTATTGGACACCTCAGAGATAGCAGAACAATTGACACCAACATAGCTCAACCCTGACTGTATGCAACCGGAAACTAGTGATAATATTGTGGACACACAGTTCAAGATAACTCGACAACAAAGGATTCAACTTTATCGAGTTGTCAAAGCAGAGCAGCTCCTGCTCCAAGCCAAGTGGCTCACCCGGGGCCAAATTCAGCATAAATTTCCTCATCTGATGGGGGAACTCAATGCAATGGAGACCATTTCTTCCCAAGGGGGGAGGATTGATCCATGTGGATTCCGGTGGCCTCCCACCTATTCCAACTGGTTCATTTTGGTTGTTTTCCAGTTTGGCAGTTTTTTCCTAGTTTTCGGGTCCCCGACTTCCGAGGTCTTTTTGAGGCCCTAAACAATGTTTTTAGGGCTCACCACAATCAAATTATATATGAAATTAGAGTATGACGGAAAAAATTGTATTCCTCGAATAAACCTTTACAACGGGATATCGTGAGCCTAAAACGGAGATCATATGCAAAAGTTACGACCCCGGGAAGTTGATGTACTACCTTACCCAAACGAGGCCCACATGACTTTTGGCGCTTCATCTCCTAGGGTTAGGTTTTTGGATGTCTAGGGTTTTTAACATTCTTGTTTATTGTAAAAAGGCCTTCAGAGCCTCATTGTAATCATCTTCTTGTGAATGAGTGCAGTCGTCACATCTTTTCTCAAAGATAAGCCGCCACCATTCCGACAAGCTTGTTTTCCGCTGCATTTTACAGTTTTAGCTTATTTCCTTATTGAATAGAAAACCAATTTTACTGTATCTCTTTTATTTTTTGTTAAGCATATTTTAATAATTTGTATTCATTTCTTTCTACTCATAAAATCCAGATCATCGGCTATGATGAGTTTGCATATCCAAAATCTCGCATTTTCTGCTTAAATTTATGCTCGATCTTGACATCGTATCTATAATTTGTACCCAATGAGGTGATGTCTAGAAAATTCAATTTTGTTTGAACGTATCTATGCAAACAACTTCTTTATTTGATCACCATATGTCGCTCAGAGTCTTTGATACCCAATTTGGTGTGCAAGGTATGGAAAATATTGGTGAAATCAGGTACTGTCTGGTCTCTTTCTTGATGCAAGGTGGTCCCTCTGGTGTACTGGTCCTTGTAGCTTCCAAAAAGGTAGTATTGTTCTTTAATGGCATCCCAGAACGAATCTAATGTAGGGGAAACCAAAAATATTTCATATTCTTCTATATCCCTTTGCTCAAAGTAAGTGTCCCCCCAGTCCTTAACATGGAGGACGGCCTTGAGGAATGCAAAAGTAATATTTTCCCTATCGGAAAAAATTTGGACCGAAAAATACCCTTCGAGCATATTCAACCATTTATCTACAAGATCTGCATCTATTAGTCCTTCAAATAATGAAATATCAAAATTTACATGTATCTTGAAGGGGGTTCCATGGTCGTTTGATGAAGATGCTTCTCTTGTGGGTAGTCGCTGAAGGATCTGCACAAAGTTGTCCATCATTTTTTTGATTTGTCGCGCAAGGTATTCCTCGAGAAACATTTTAAAAGGATCTCCTGCTCCATCATATTTCTTTTCATCTCCCATGGGTTTTCGTCAGGCTTGGCATTGTTGATCTTGCAATGACTTGATTAGTTCGATTCCTAACTTCTTGTACCCAAATCTTGTCGTGGTCATGCACGAAGAAAAATAAATGAAGAGCATACCTCTCTGATACCACTGATCCAGATTTAGGAGCGGAACAAACTCATTAACAGACTAAATACAATAAACACATAGATATGAAGAACAACACAGATATCCAGTGAACAATATATTATATTGAATAAATGAAATAGGTTGAAATTGTAAAACTGCAGAACTGAAACAATTGCTCGAATGGTGGTAGTTATCTCTGAGAGGAGATGTGGTT
>ML852512.1:8765-30277 GCA_009831015.1 Picea engelmannii | reverse complement strand
AATTTTTCTCCCTCTTTCTACCCTTGAAAATTCATGAGAAACCATCTCATTTCCAAACTCAGTGAACACATGCTTGTTAATAACATGCGTCCCAAAAGATGATTTCATGTGCTACTTGGAATCTTAATCATAATTCTCACTCACCTCCTTTGTAAACATATCCATGGAAATCTCTAATTGATAACCAATGAAACCCAAATGGCCATCACTCTACCTCATAAAAGTTTGATCAATATAATTCACATGACATGTTGGCTCAAGAAGACTTTCAGGTTGAAGATAATCTGCACAATTCATGAAAATTCTCTATCTCAAAAAGATATCATGGCTTATTAAAAAGAGATCGTTTCCTTATGTGTCTAATGGGTTCAAACCATTTCTCTAATAATTTATTTTTAATTTATAAGGGTGAATACGGTGTTGGTATTTTATCCTTTTCAAACGATCGTAGAATTTGATTTCCTCATAAAAAATAATACATATTATTAGAAATACAGAATGTAGCATTCGATATGTGCCCAACTTCACCTTTCTTGAGAGATTGGGGATGAGAAATGAATAGCATGTTGGTAGTCACCATATTACTTTCAATATTCAATGCATCATCAAACATAACATCCAAATTTGGAAAAATCATCTCTTTGAGAAATAGTGAGAAATGAGAATCATGGGTAGCAACATAAATCAACATGGAAACAACTTTGGAAGACCTCACATTCTTAGGAATTTCAAGATAATACTTATGAAACCATCCATTAAATTTTGTTACACTTTCATTTTCACCCTTTTTTGAAAGAACAAAATCCATTGATAGTCAGAAATGGTATTTTTTCATTCCCCACTTTCATAAGACAATATCATGCAACTACTACCAAGTTGAGATTGTGTTGGATAAAAAATATTTGAACCAAACATGATTTGGATTGTATATATAAAGAAATGAAGTATAGGAATATGAATGGAAACACACACACACATAAATATTGCAAGGAGCATCCCCCAAGGGTGTAGATCAATTGGTGATAGAGTGCATTGTTAAGGAACTCCTTGCGGCGTCGTTGTTTCAAACCTCTCCTAACCCATGTGTCGTTCTTGGGGTGTGTGTGGTACACCTAGAAATTATAATGATAGCAGTAGGAATCAACCCCGTGTAATGTGAGTACAAGCCCCTATTTTTCTATTCTTCCAGTTAAAAAAACAAATACTGCAGGGAGCACAGTAATATAATGAGAACCCAAATTCCGTTATTGAATGAAATAGGAAAAAAATATGAAATGCAAAGCTATACAAACTAGCTATAATGGTGGTAGCTTGTCTATGAAGAAAGAGGTATTGACCAAAAATTTCCTTTTAACATAAAGTAATAAACCCTAAAGATACAAAATCCTAACCCTAGGATATGAAGTACCAAAAGGATTATAGGCCCCAAGGTGGCTAGTTGAAATGTCAACTTCCCACAGGCGCAACTTTTGTATACAATCTCCATTTGGGGCACACAATATCTTGTTGGAGATATCAAACTAAGAAGCATAATTTTTTATAGGCCTAAGCATGCCATGGAAACCAAAAGGCCCCGAATGGACAAAAAAACACCGTTTAATTCCTCAAAAAGTCCTCGGAAGTTTAGGACCTGAAAAAATTTATATAAAATAACTGCCAAGATGGAGAACCATGTTGAGTTAGTGGAAGAGGTGGGTGGCCACCGATCTCCACTTGGATCAATCCTCCTCCTTTAGGAATGAATGGTCCCCATTGCATCAAGTTCCCTCATTAAATGGGGAGAATTTTGTTGAATTTGACTCCTGGTGAGCCACTTGCCTTGGTGAAGATGTTGTCCATATTTGAAAACCTAATAGATTTGTATGTTCTGATGGAAGGTTCCCTTTGTCTTGGTGTCCATGATTTGATCCACTGCAGCCTAATCAATGCAATCATGACTAATTTATATAGGGGGCAAATTCTCAACCACTTCTAAGGTGTCCAATACAGGTGGAAAATATGGTCAAAGTTGCTCCATATTAAATATTGTGTGTAAGCTAAGGAAAGGGGAAATAATTAATTCAAAAGCATTCTCATCCATATCATTGACGATGGTGTAATTCCCATGTCAGAGTCATATAAGATTCCTATGGGGCCTGTGAGGTGCTCTTTCTACAAATTCAACCACACCTTATCACCAACCTAAAACTTGTGTGGAACCCAATCCTAGTCATGTTGTTACTTTTACTTGGCATTGCATTTATATAAGATATCATGAACCTATTTCTGGATGTGCTAGATCAATTAAAAAAAAAATCCTACTTTTTTTTCCTAAATTTGAGAACATGAGGAATATTCCTGTGAAGATGCAATGAGAAAAGCTACACCAATGGCGGCCAATGGATGGAACCCTGAGCATAGCTAAAAAGGGTGATGGCCAATAGAGTTGTTGAGGGATATATTGTAGCTATGTTGAACATATAGAAGGCTCTCATCCCGTGTATATGGATTCTTGGAGTTGTACATGCACATGATATTCCCAATCATCCAATTAACCACTTATGTGTGTCCATCTATTTAGGGGTGGAAGGCAGTCGATTTGGTCATCTTAGTGTCCATCAAATACCATAGGATAGACTAGAAGGTATTGAGGAACCTACTATCCCTATCTAAAACAATGGTCCATGGTATCCCAAAATGACCCCCAACATGCTCAAAGAAGAGCTTAGCAATGTCTTCAGTTATGATACTCCTCTTACATAGTGCCAAAATGGCCATCTTAGAGAACCAATCAACAACAAAAAATACATAATCATTATCGTGCTTGTTGGAGGGAAAACGTAACATGTAATCTATGTATACTAACTCCCAAGGCTTGTATAGGGTAGGTAAAGGAGTGTACAACCCATACTTCTTAATGGAAAATTCATCAATGGCACAAGTTGTGCATGATCTAATATACATGGTGATGTCTTATCAAAGTTTTGGCCAGTAGAAATACTTTTTAAGTATTGCTACTATTTTCTCCACAACAAAGTGCCCTACCACTTGACTGTAATGTGCCTCCCAAATTATCTTACACTCGATTGAAGGAACACAAAGATGACCCAAATAGCACAAAAGTGCATCCTGGAGGTGAAATCCTTGAACTTGTTTACCTGCACCAGTGTTTGATATGTAGAAATGAAGTCAGGGTCATTGCCATAAAATTGGGGCCACCTAGAGGTCTCATTCCCATAGGCTTTCAGAAATGCGGTTAGCACCAACTCCAGGTGGTCTGCAACATGGTTTATGCTTCTCTTCCTGTACTTAATGTTCAAGTGGAATTGTTGCAAGTACATGGACCAATTTTGATGGTGGTCATTTTGTAACTTTCCTTCTATCTACATGAATTATAGAGGTTTGTGATTAGTGTGGATGATCATTTTCTTTCCCATAATATAATGCTTCCACTATTGGCATGCCTACATAATGGAGTACATATCCTTGTCATAGGTGGGATACCTGTAGAGTATCAAAGAGTGTCTTTATGTGATAGGCCATTGAATTTCCATGTTGAGTGAGGGATACACCAATAACATAGTCAGAGGCATCATTCTCAATCTTGAATTGTTGTTGTAGGTCCAACAAAGTGAGGATTGGTGCTAAGAAGAGGTGGTGTTTCATATCCTCAAATTCTTTCTATTGTGACTCGGACCAGGAAAACTTGGCTTTAGTTCCACCCTTGGTCACTTGGATTAAGGCCTAAGTGATATGAGAGAACCCCAACATGAACCTACAGTAGAAGTTGGCAAGGCCCAAGTAGCTGTGAAGCTCTGTTAGAGTCATTGAGGTTGGACAATACCTAATGAATTGGATATTTTCTAGGTCCACATGCACTCCATGTTCATCCACTATGTATCCTAGATATCAAATTATCCACATGCCAAATGAGAATTTCTCCAGGTTGGTATATAACTTGTGTTCCCACAAAGTTCCCAGGATTCGTTGAATGTGTTGAAAATGTTCTATCCAAGTTCTATTGAAGATGAGGATGTCATCCAAATATAAAACAAAAAAAGAGTTTGTGAACGATCGCAAGATATCATCCATCATCCTCATGATTGTTGTCAGAGGCTCATTAATCAAGACAAAATTCATGACCAACCACTCAAAAAGGCCTTCTTTAGACTTGAAGGTAGTCTTCCATACATCAATTTGTTCAATTAGGACCTAGTGGTAGCCTAACTTCATATCAATAATACTAAAGAACTTGGAACCCTTAAGTTGATCAATAAGAAGAGGAACTTGGCACCTTCCATTCACCTTTTGACCAAACTATTAAGAGAGCACTTTTTTTATCTAAGAGATTACCATTCAATGCTACTTTTCTGAGAGCAGGGAAATTGTAGTAGTCGAGCTCTAGTACCCTATAGAGTTGGAATCCCAAAGTAACAATGACACTATGAGGCCTAGACTCATAAATGACATGGTGTTTCCACATATAGGGTTTTTCTAAAATAACATCACAATCTTCAAGTGCAGAAACATCACACAATACCTCATTTTTGAAGGGCTTGATGTTGTAGGACAGGAAACATTGCTAGTTGATGTGGAGGTCTCATCCCTAGCTCAACCAACTAATGGTATATGGTAAGGGGTGTGGCATTGCTGGAAAATTCAATCTCTTAATGACCTATGTTCATATCAAGTTATTTTTACTACCTCTATAAATAATTAAATGTAGTGGATTCCCCTTCACCCACATATGTGAACAAAAGAGGTGCTCCCCCTCCTCACACTCCTCTGACTCTTTTGGTTGGATCTTTGCAATTTAAATTATGGAACTAGGTTTTGTGCCAATGATCCACTATCCCTTATTCTTCTCTAAATCAGAGTCTAAGATAGAGTATTTTTCTTTTAGCTCAACCAACAATGATTGTTTCAAGTAGCATTAATCAATGTTATGCTATGGGATTTTGTGTAACTCACACCAATTTCCAATGTACTTCTATGACTTCTCGCTACCATTATTTTCCTATGGCTTGGATTGGTTTTATTGAGGTTGAATATCCTATGTCTATCCTTTGTTTTATGATTTTGGACCACCTTTTCCATGCTTCTTTTGCGCCATATTTGCAGACCCAAACTCCCACTTATTCCTCTACTTAAAATTTTCTTGATTTTCATAGCATGTTCAATAAGCAGCTCCCAATGAGGATATGTCTAAGAAATCCATATATATATATATTGATGTACCTGTGTAGTCCACTACAATACTTTAAAAGTTAAAACTATGTTCCACTTGGAGACTTTGATACCCAACTTTGAGTGCAAGGTATGGAATATATCAGTGTACTTTGACACCATATATTCTCTCTCCTAATGTAGAGTTGTCCATCTCATGTACTAGTCATCATAGTTTCCAAAAAGGTATATTGCCTCCTTAGTTTTTTCCTAAATTTTGTAGACTCATCTCCATCATGTCTCTCCTAGTAACTTTCCCACCAATCTTTACATGGGGAAGGGCCTTAAGGAGTGAAAAAGAGACCTTCTCGATGTCCGAAATTTTTTGAACAAAGTAATAACCCTCTAACATATTTAACCATTTCTCCAAATAATATGCATCTATATTTCCTCCAAATAAAGGAATGTCAAAGTTAACTTGTACCTTAAAGGGTGTCGCACCTCTAAAATGGTTTCTAGTTGAAGGTGCCTTGGTTTCCATTGGAAGTCATTGAAGAATCTAGGCATAGCTTTCCATCATCTCATTCCTCTGTCACGTGAGGGATTCCTTGAGCAACAACATGATTGTATCTCCTACTCCTTCATCTCTCTTTTCATCCACCATGAGAGGTCACTTGGGTTTGTGAGAGTGGTCTTCACCAAGTGAAATTGTTTTGAGACACAACTCTCTATACCCTAGCCTCGCCAGGGACATGAATTGAGAAACAACATAGAGTAGATTGCTCTAATACCACTCATTAATATTGTATAGAGAAAAAAATGAAGGGAAGGAATATGAATGGAAACACACACAGATAAATATTGTAGGAAGCAAAATAATATAGTGAGAACCCAAATTCTATTAATGAATGAAATAGGAAAATATTGTGAAATGCAAATCAATACAAACTAGCTAGAATGACAGAAGCTTATCTTTGAAGAGAGAGTTTTCATCTACACTCATTCACAAGAATAAATTACAAGAGGTATAAAATTTCCTTTTAACACAAATTACTAAACCCTAAAGATCGAAAACCCTAACCCTAGGAGACAAAGTGTCAAAAGGATTATGGGCCTCGAGGTGGCTAGTTGATAAGTCAACTTCTCGGGGACACAACTTTCAAAAAAATCTCCATTTGGGGTGCACAATAGCTTCTTGAAAATATCTGACTCAGAAGTACAATTATCGGTAGGTCTAGGTATACCATGGCAACCCCAGTCCCCCAAATGGCTATAAAACATCATTTAAGGCCTCCAAACATGCCTAGAAGTTTATGACCTGAAAAGTTGTAGATAAAAAAACTACTAAGATGGAGAACCATGTTGAGTTAGTGGAAGAGGTGGGTGGCCACCAATGTCCACCTGGATCAAAATACATGCTTAACCCACCAAATATTGCACAAAAAACTTCATAGAAACATTTTCATGTTCGATAATAAAATTTTCAGTGAGATCTTGAAATATTATAATATGTGCATCAACAATTCTTGGGCCATTACCATTGAATTTTGGAAGGATTTTTAGATACCCATCAAGTAGGGGTGAAGGGTCTTAGGAAATACTAAGTGCTCGTACTTTGTTTCCACCAAGGGATTTACAAAACTAAACTAATTTGTGGGCATAATGAAAGAAAATGCAAAGGATGACTCATTATTTTTAGCATTAGCAGGCTTTGAGCAAAATGGATTAGGTACGATAAAGAGAGGTGCAACATTATATCTTAATAAATATTGATAGAGTTTATATTCAAATAAGAATGTCATTGTGATAAGGGTATTTTCCAATTTTTTTAACAAAATAGTAGTAAGGATTTTTAGAATAACATTTAACAAAATATGCAAGATAAGTTTTATATTCCTAACCTGGATAAATTATTCCACTAAAATGTTGAATATAACATACACATGCATTGATCTAGGTCTAAATCATGTTCCATTTCAAGAGATAATCCAATATGGAGTCATTGGGTGAGATATTTGTTCCTCAAGATCTACTACGAGATCACTACAAGCAGTGATTAATTAGCAACATTGAGAATAGGGATTACTTCTCCAATGCAGTCACCACAGGGTCTCCAAAATCCTTTTGTTGAACCCCTATTTTTACTAAATATCCCCTATTTTTACCAAATACCCCTTTTTATACCTCACAATACCTATAAACCCCCTTGTATCCCACATTCCTCCCACCCCACCCCATCCCCTGCTAATACCTATAATGTATTGACTCTATTTTTCCCAATTTTAAAACCCCCATTTATGAATGAACATGATAAAATATTGGTCAAAAATGTGAAGTCTCTCTGGGAGTCACTGTAAATGTGTTGAACATACACATAATAGATCTAGCTAGAAAATGACATACACAATTTTCAGAGAAAATATGAGAAAAGAGAAGCAGGAGAGAAAGAATGGAAGAAATCTCATTAACCAAATGAATGAATGATAATTTACACATGATATACTTTGTATAACTCAACTAATGCACACTAGAGGAGAATCCAATGCACCATAGTGGTGCTCTAGAGTGATCTGGACACACACCAGCAGTTACAAGATTAAACTGCCACCTAGTCTAGTCTCTCAGGAAGTTACAGGAGTGAACTGCCACCTAGTCTAAGTTAATTAGTCTCTTAGTCTCCAATTAACTGACTGAAACAGAGTGAAGTGAGGAGGAGATCAGGGAATAATGAGTAATGTGCTAGTACGGCGATGATCCCAAGGAAAATGTGCATTATATGGTGATGATCTCAATGCTACATGGTGTTAATCCCAATGTGGCATCTAGACTCCACTCAACTGATCAAACTGAAGTGTGAACTGAAGAGAATATTCTCCCTAAACTATAGGAGACTAAATAATGAATATTAAACAAGGTAAAACCTTAGGAAAAAGAAATACTAGGTGTGTGTGAAGTATCTCCAATACCCCCCCTGAACATCACTATGGTGAAAATAAAGAATGGGTCCTAGCAACAAGGTCATGTTAGGTACCCAATTACAAAAGAAACATTGAAATAAAAAAGAAAATAGGGAAAACCTCATGGAAAACCACCCACTCAAAGTACAATGTATGTAAAAAGAAGAATTGACAGTTGTTAGGCAACTGTACCCTTCACTCCAAGATGACTGCATAGAGAATGGAATTTATGCTTAGTGAAGGTCTTGGTGAAGATGTTTGCAGTCTATTTTGTTGAAGGACAGGACTGCAGGTTGATGATCCCATCGTGTACTAAGTCCTGGATGTAGTTCATGTGGATATCGATGTGCTTCGTTCACTGCCTCTGAACTGGATCTCTGCATAACTTTAGAGTGCTCTAGTTATCACACCAAATGACGATCGATCGATGAAACTGAATGCCCAACTCAGTGAGAAAATGTTGTAGCCATGTAGCCTGAATGGTTATGTTCACTACCCCTCTATACTCTACCTCGGCTGAAGATAAAGAAATAACAGGCTGCTTCTTGCTCATCCAACAGATAAGCCCAGAACCAAGACTGAGTGAGTAACCAGATGTGGACTTTCGATCAATGTTATCGCCAACCTAGTGAAAATCAATGAATCTGATGAGGTCCAATGTAGAGTCAGTTGCATAGTGAATTCCAAAGGTGGTGGTGCCTTGTACGTATCAAAGGATATGCTTTGCATCCTTCCAATGGAGATCATGTGTCTCCTACATGAACCTAGATACTACTCCAACTGCATATGAGAGGTCTGGTCTGAAGTGTGTGAGATACAACAAGCTCCCGACTAGTTGTCTGTACAATGTGTTGTAAACCAGTGGAGTGTCCCTGCCATCCTTAAGTCTAACTCCTAAAAGGAAAGGATTCGGGGAAGAATTGCATTATGTCATGTGAAATATCTCAAGAAGATCTCGTGCATACTTGGCCTGAAACGGTTTGATATATGATGCATCTTGACTGATCTCGAGTCCAAGGAAGAAATGTAGCAGACACATGTCCATCATAAAAAACCTTTCATGTTGAATAATATTGATTTCAACAATCCCTGAAGTCGAGCAACCAGTGATAAAAAAATCATCAACATACAAAACTAGGAGTAGAAGTGAATCAACCATCCTGATCATGTAAACATTTGGGTCTGACTTACAATGTACAAAGTTCTGTAACAACAGGTATGAGTCCATCTCAACATACCATGCCCTCGGAGCCTACTTGATGCCATAAAGAGACTTCTTCAATCGACATACCAAAGATGAATCCTGCATAAATCCCTTGGGCTGGTCCATATAGATATCCTCAGAGAGATCATCATGAAGAAATGCATTCTTCACGTCCATCTAATGGACTTCCCATCCCTTGGTTTTCGCAATGGCAAGTTCCAAACATATGGAATCCATCTTCATTACTAGAGCGAAGGTCTCATCATATCCAATGCCATGCACTTGCTGAAAGCCTTTGGAAACTAGCCTAGCTTTGTATATGCTAAATTTTCCATATGTTGTGCTCTTGGTCCGATAAAACCATATGCACTTGACAAGTTTCCTTCATGAAGGAAGGGGAACTAGATCCCAAGTCTGTTTCTCAAGGAGGGAGTTGTACTCCTCCTCCATGGCGAATTCCCAAAACGGATTTCCAACAGCCTTGCCATAGGACTGTGGATCTGAAGACTGAACCAAGGAAATATGTCTAGGTGGCATTGGTTCAATGGAAATGTGTTGGCACAGGGGCAGTCCCAGGTTTCAACGCTTAACAACGCACCAACAAAGCCTCAACTACCAGCCCTTTAGGCAACATCTGTGAATCAGGAGAAGTCTCAGCCGAGGTAGAAGTAGGGGGGGTTACAGGATGCATGTGTTTGTAACCATGCTGGGACACGATTCTGTGATAAGAGCACTTTGCAAAATATTTTGTTAACACTTAGGAAGTGAACATGCATTAGTTTATTAACCTAATTAACACCACAAAGCAAAATCAAAGACAGATAAGCACAATAACAACAAGTGATTATGCACCTTGAGCACTTAGCACTGTGAGTTAAGTCTAGCATTCATTTACCCTTTAACATAAGTAAAGTAATTAAACAACAAAATATATATCCATTACACATCATAATCAAAGAACTAAGCAAATGCATAACATAAATGACACTGCACAAAGCAAACCATGAGACACCAGATATATATGGTTCACCCGAGGGTGGGGCTACGTCAACAAACCACTTCGCCTCTATTTTATCGCCAAAATATTACATCTAGTCACTCCTGTAAACTAAGCCACATAGTCGAACTTTGCACAAGACAGGAGATCTGCGCACTAAGCACTAGATCATCCTTCTTTACCTCCCAAAACTAGGTCAAATGCACAGAGCCACAATCTCTTATCACAACACTTAGCACCTGCTCCACACTGAGCATCACAATCACTGAGCACGGTCTAAAAAATCACAGTCAATCACAAAGCCTCGACCCACACAGAAATACTTCTCACACAGAACTACTTCCCACACAAAACTACTTCTTCTACAATACATTCCTCTTTATGTATACTTTACAAAATATTACAATAAGGCCTAAACATGGGGAAAACCAATGGGCCGACATCCCATAAACCCGTTACAAAGCCCAGAGGACCCCTTACTGGGTCCACATAGCCCTCAAAATAAGTGATATCTACGATCTCAGCTCTTCCTGGGCGCTCCTACTTTGACCAACGTGTCGAAGTCCAAAAGTGGGCCAAAACCTCCAAAACTGACCAAAGTTTCCCCAAAACTTGGTCAAGGGACAACACAATGGGTGCAAGAGGAGGCTCCTTGAAATTAGAACGAGTCCTCCTAGTATTAGTTGGATCCCCAACAAGATCCCTTGCATCCTAAAGAGTTGTCTTGGCCCACTTGGGCCTGGAATCTAGATCTGCATGCACTGACTCTGCAACTAATTGTACTAACTCTATATTTGTATCATTTGAATCCTATGAATCATAACTCTCATCTGAAGAAGAGTCAGCATGTGCATGCTCATCATCTCTGACGGGTGGAAGAACAAAAGTGCCTGTATGCGGCTGCTAAGGTACATGCGAGACACTTTCCTCGAATTAGACACTACGCTCAATGATGAGTCGGTCTAAGAAAAGATCAATGAGTCTGTATCCCTTCACACCGTCGAGGTATCCAACAAAGATACACTCTGTGCTTTTTGGATCAAGTGCCTTCCTATTCTCAGAGGGAATCATGGTCCATGCTTGTGAACCGAAAATATGGAAGTGGGTCACTTCCAATTTGAGGCCGCTCCAAGCCTCATAGGGGGTCTTATCCTTGATAGATCTATGGGGAGATTTGTTTTGGATGTTGGTTTCACAATTAAGAGCTTCAGCACATAATCTTTGTGGAAGTGACTTTTCATGTAGCATGCAAGATGCCATCTCTTTTAGAGATCTATTTTGCCACTCAACAACTATGTTTTGCTGTGGAGTATAGGGAATGATGTGTTGCAACTGAATCCTGGCCTCATGAAAAATATTTTGTATCTCATGGTTGACATAATATCCCCCGTTATATGTTCAGAGGACTTTGATTTTCTTTCTTGACTGTGTCTCAACAAGGGCTTTGAAATATTTGAGGTGTTGAAAGACCTTTGGTTTTTTTCCTGAGAAAAAAAATCCATGTGAAGCGTGAGAAATCATCAACAAAAATGAGCACGTACCTTGCTTTGTTGATTGATGGATGTAGAAAAGGACCCATGAGGTCACTATGGATCAGATCTAAAGGAAATGAAGCCTTCTGAGTCTTTCCTTTGTCGAATTTATCTTGAGGGTTTTTTCCAGGAACACACCCCTCACAAATTCCTTTGGAGAAGTGGATGTCAAGTAGACCATCAACCATTCTCTGCTTACTAAACTATTGCATATATCTTAAATTTAAATGCTCGAACCTTTCATGCCATATCCTACTTCTTTCATCAGCATGGGTAAGCAGTAATGCATAATCTGGTTCAATAAATTCAGAAAATGTGTAGAATCTAGATTGATGATTTACCTCATCAGTAGCAACCATGGAATTGGTTTGCATGGCATATATATCCACTGCATCAGGTGTGAATATGACTCTCTTTCCGGTTCTGGATTTTTTCATCTGATACACGGAGAGAAGATTGACGATAATTTTGGGAACGTGTAGCACATTATCTAAGCTTTTGTTTGTGAGTTCAATTCTTCCTTTTTCAGTGACCTCGACTGGAGATTTATCCCCCATTAGAATAGGAGGACCTTTGCATGCATCCAATGAAGAATATACTTCTTTTGTGGCTACCATGTGGTGTGATGCACCTGAATCTACGATCCAAGCATCGAGAGATTAGTTGATGGAAATCGAAGCATGGCTATAATTTCCTTTCTTGAGATTCCGATCTTCTGGCTTCTTCTTCTTGGCACCCTCGGGGATGCAATATCCAAGGGTTTTTTCTGAATTATTTGGTCTATTTGATCTTATATGTTTCTGCATACACGCAGATTATAGATGGAATCCTTTATGGAAGTAAGTGCATTTCTCCCCTTTTCTTCCCTTTCCACCTTTGGATCCATAGTTATCGTTGAAGGGTTTTGAGTAGCTTTCCTTAAGTGGATTTGCATGTGCTTTCCTTTTATCTTAGTCTTTAGATTTATGATATTGATGACCTCTACCATATTGCACAGTAAGGGCATGTGCCTTTGGGCCTTTGATTTTTCCCATATTGATGAGCTTGTTATGTTCTCATGTCAAAGACTCGATAAAGGCCTCAAGAGAGGGCATTGTCAAGGTGGCTCCATAGGCGAGCCTAACTGAATGAAATGTAGATACAAACACTGACTATTCTGGACCAAGTTTGGTGAGAATGGTAAGAACCATTTGTTTTTCCTCCTTATATTTATCAACCCTGCAAGCCTTGAGTTGCGACAACAAATCCTTATATTTGGTAAAGAAATATTGGAGATTGTTGAAGGTTTTTGGATCCAAAGTAAGAAATTCCACCTTGAGCATGTCTCCCCTCATCTCATCCTATTTGCCAAAAATCCCTTCCATGGTGGTCCAGGCTTCATTGGGAGTTTTACAGGAGGATATGTGAAACATGAGTTCATGAGAAATGAGACTGCAAATAGTTCCAAACACTTCATCCATTTGATTTAGATACTTGGATTTTTCTATGGCTGATGTGGGTTCTATCTCTGTGTTCATGGTTAATGTATATAATCATCTTCCTCAAAGATGCATTAACATATTCTCCTTCCATGCAAATAAATTGTATGGTGTAAGAATGAATTCTTTTGGAAATTCAATTTTTCCGTTTTCTTCAATCTTCGGTACTTGCAAAAATAATCTGGTGTGTATTTTCCCTAGCAGTATGTTATCTTTGATACCATGTAAATGTGTTGAACCTGCATAGAATATATCTAGCTAGAAAATGGCATACACAATTTGTAGAGAAAATATGAGAAAAGAGAAGCAGGAGAAAAAGAATGGAAGAATTCTCATTAACCAAATGAATGAATGATAATTTACACATGATATACTCTGTATAACTCAACTAATGTGCATTGGGGGAGAAGCCAATGTACCATATTCATGTTCTAGAGTGATCTGGACACACACTAGTAGTTATGGGAGTAAACTTCCACCTAGTCTAGTCTCTCAGGCAGCTACGGGAGTGCAATACCACCTAGTCTAAGTTAACTAGTCTCTCAGTCTTCAATTAACTAACTGAAACATAGGGAAGTGAGGAGGATATCAGGGAATCATGAGTAATGTGCTAGTCTAGTGATGATCCCAAGGAAAATTCACATTAGTTGGTGATGATCCCAATGTTGCATGGTGATAATCCCAATGTGGCATCTAGACTCCACTCAACTAGTCAAACTAAAGTGTGAACTGAAGAGAATATTCTCCTAGAGGAATATTCTCCCTAAACTATAGGAGACTAAATAATGACTAATAAACATAGGGAAAACCTTAGGAAAAATAAATCCTAGGTGTGTGTGAAGTATCTCTAACAATCGCCAATAACTTTCCAGCATGCTGAAAATTGTTCAATAGTGCAAGATGTTGGGTATCATCAATCACTAGGTTAAAACCCAACATACAAATGAACTATCGAGTTTCCAATATAATTTTCATTATGTCCCAATGAGAATTGATCTGAATTATCCCCTGGAATGACACCAATTCTTATGTTGTACCTCAAGTTGTTCCCTCTCACACATGGACTAAAATTCAAATGTTGGGGATTAATATGCAGGAACACCTTAATGTTGGGGCTAAGTCTTCAGAGCAGTCCTTGGGATAGAAGGGGGGACCCTTCATTTATCCTAAAGTTGTTATTCCTTCCTGTCACATAAAAACAACTTGTTCTATGAAGTTCAGACTGGTTTTATTGCAGGGGTAGGATGGTGCATGGTGTTGCCTCTACAATTAAAAAAAACAAACAAAAATATGTTAATTTGTGGTTTTTTATAGTGACCAAGAATCCAAATAGTGGGGGGATTTAACAGGTTTTATCCATACAAATGATCTTATGAACCATGGGAACCATAATCTAGTTTTGAAATTGGAAAATAACTCAAGGAAAATAAATAAATATGAACTTAGGAGGAGGGAACATGCTACTCTCCTATTACACACATTCATTGGATGGAAAACAAAAGGGTAAAGACAAGCATAGATGATCCAGAATTGGATCTCGGGACCAAAATGGGTCCAGGAAGGCCTAAAAATAAAACTTCTCAGAATGGATTCAAAATGGACGTGTGTGTAGGCCTCATCGATACAAACCCAACGCAACTTGAACGGTCTCAAACAGACATTGTATGCTCAAGATATCACGGTCTGTTCATTTCGTCAAATAGGCAAAAACAATGTTGACTATATAGTTCGTACAGTCTGTACAGTGCTGATGTGGCAGCTAACTGTACAGGTTGTACGAACGTAAAATTGACGTGGAAGGTTACGTTGGCATGTTGATGTGGACAGGCATTGACTGGGAAGGTACAGGTGGACGAGTCAGGGATTGACATGTGGCACCACTGCAAGGGTGACACGTGGCAAGGGTCATACAGTGTATGACACGTGGAAGGTGTGTTGACGTGGCAAGTGTGTTGACTGGGAAGTTTTTGATGATGTGGTTGAATTATAGTTTGACACATGGCATATATTCGGTGAATGGCATGGTACCACGTGGCCCAGTCATAGGCTGCCACATGGAACCCATACAATGGTTGTTTAATAAAAGTTTGTTGAGGGTCTGTGGGGGTCGAACCCATGACCTCTATGGGTGGCCAAGACTTCGCGTAGGCCGGGCTACTAGCCCGCCTACCTAGTGGTACTTAACCGATAGTGGCGCCATATATATTTAAGTTGCAAAGGTTTGTAATATGGGTGGAGTAAGGGTTGGGGCCTAGCCCCAACCTCCGAAGAAAACTCTCCATACAACCAATAGCAAGGAACCACACTCTATATCGTTTGGCATGGAATATGTGGAGTATAGCCCACGGTTTCAGTACTTCCACATGCCCTTTTCCATACGACCCGGTTGCAAACTGTTTGGTGAGGAGTTATGGGGATAGCATTCAGGCTAGCCTAGAGTGTGTGGGATCCAGGGGTGTGGGCACATGGCCACACACGTGACCAAGGGCCAGGAATAAAGGACTAAATACCAGGGGGTTGTGCCCAGTCTAGCGCTAGGCCACATGGAGCGTGTGAGGTGACCAGGAGCCCTAGGATCAGGGGCTGCACCCTGATTATTTGCCAAAAGTGGGTTTATTACTTTATAATAAATATTTTTAATGATTTTCTCAGCAATTTGAGGGGCTTTTGGTCATTTTTGGAGGATTTTGGGCCCTTTTTGAGGCTATATCTTACGGAGAAGTTGGAAGGTTGTTACCCACTTCAGTACTATATAAACCAAAGGTTATTGAACCCATAAAAGGAGGTTCATAACAGGTTTATGCTGAAGGATTGTTGAGCCAAATCCATTTTTATGCAGGGAAGACATTAAGGAGAGTACCTTTGCGGGCCATTTTTGGGAGCTCCGGTTATCCGTTTTCAGTGTCGTCAGTTTTGTTGGGTTCTAGAGACCTGGTAGAACAAGACCAGATCATTTTGTAATCCTTTTCTCACTATTATGATGTCATTTTAAATCTTTGAACAAAAATAAGAAATCCTCACCCACTGAGACAAAGGCCCGGAAACATAGGCGAGATTGCCAAACTCCATTATCATCTTGGTTGTTTATGGTTTGTTGTTCTTCATGCTAATTTCTAGATATGTAAATTTCTTAATGGCTGATATGTTTCCTCTTTCATTCTTCATCTTTCATTAGTTTTCTAAATAGTAAAATAACTCATGCATAATAACTCAACCATTGTCATTTAAAAGATCTTTTCGGATCAAGTGGTATCAGAGCTAGTTGACGTTTGGTTTTTGAGTTTACATGATTACCAGGGAAAGGTTGAATCATGGTGAAGGCAAGCTTGTTGAAGAGAATCCATTGATTGGGTTGAGAAAGAGAACTTATCAAAGTGATAAGATGGAATCATAAGAGGGACTTTCTAATGAGGAGAAAGAGTTTCAAAAAACTTTCTTCGCCATGCCGGATATGATGAAGGTTTTGTATGAGGATTACTTGGAACGGAAGAGACTGGTTCTAGGTGAATATTCAAAGGTAAAAAGTGAAGAAGGAGAGTATCCTCCTCAAATTCCTCCTTCACCTCCTTCTTCTCCATCAACTTCTTCTTCTTCAAGTTCAAGCTCCAAATCCACCACAAGAAAACATGTCCATAAACATAAAAATGAAATGCCTTTACTAAAACTTGATGTGAAATTTGAATTACCCATGTATGATGGTGAAGTCAATGTAGAGAGACTTGATAATTGGGTTAGACAGATGGATGTTTATTTCAATGTGCAACAAATCAAGGATGAGGCAACTCAGATCAAGTTGGCATCGCTTAGACTTACAGGCACAACACTCATCTGGTGGCAAAGCAAGTTGCAAAATGGAACGCAACAAGTGGGTAATGTATTTCCATCATGGAAAGTTTTTATTTCTTCACTTAGAAAGCAATTATATCCTTTGGGTTATAAAGAGAAGGATTTAATTGAATGGAAAGGTATTAAACTAAGAAAATGACAAACAATGCAAGAATACATAGATGGATTTTGTAAAATGGCGTTGATGTCAGATATGCCTTTACATACCCAAGAAACTCTTATGAAGTATATAGGAGGTTTACCTGCACATATTCGAAGCACTGTATTTATGTTTGGACCTACTAATCTTGATGAGGTTTATGTTCAAGCAACATACATTGAAGCAGGGAAAACAAGGGTTGGTGTATCAGGGGAATCGTCTTCCAGGAAAGAGGACAAAAGGAAGTGGAATGGAAAGAAGGAAAATTCAGTGGAAAGAAAGGAAGAGAAGCCCTCTTGCAAGCATTGCAAGAAAGAAGGGCATGATGAGGAACGTTGTTGGAAATTGCATCCCGAGAAGAGACCAAAGTGATTCAAAGAAAGGAAAGGGAGGCAAACAGTTGCAACAACATCACGACCAACAGACTTGGGATTGGATTCAGGTGATGAATCTAAAGTCTCATTGGTTGGTTTGGTAGGTAAAATTGGTGATGGAATTGATTCTAGAAGTAAATTGTTTCACATAAGGGTCATTATGAGACATACTAAGTTTGACACATTGATAGATAGTGGATCTCAATCTAACTTGATTTCAAAAAAATTGGTTAAACAATTGGGATTAAACACTCAGATGCATCATAAGCCTTACACACTTAAATGGATAAGAAACAATCATCAATTGCACATAACAAAGCAATGCACATTAAAGTTTTCAATTTAATCTAAGTTTGTGGACGAGGTAACATGTGATGTGGTGCCACTCAATGAATGTGGAATGGTCTTAGGCAGTCCTTACTTGTATGATCGCAAATAAATCTTCTACAGGGAAAAAAATCAATATCATTTAATCAAAGCAAGCAAAGAATATGTGGTTCATGCTCATCATTTAAAGGAAAATAAATATTTTCAAATAATGGAACAATTAAGAAAGGCAACTCATGCAAGCAACACACCTATAATTGTTTAAAATCAAGTAATTGATCTTAAGAAAGAATAAGAGATGATTGTACAATGGAAGATCAATCATACTTTGCTTCAAGATAAGCTAATGTCATGCAAATACTACAAACATATTAGCTCATTTGCAGTCATATTTCTGATGTTATCATTAGTATTGTTGTCAACATGGATGATAGTGGCTTTAGTAAGATGTGACAGAGTACAAGTGGCTAACAATATGTTGTCAGTTATCATGGTTGTTTTATAGTTGATCTTGATGAGACAAGTGCACAAGACAGAGTTTAAAGACAGAGAACAAGTCTGGTGTCCTATCTCGCACTTGATGAATGGTCAATAACCTTTTGGAGGACCAAACGGTCTTTAGTGGGGAGGTGTGATCCATAATTAGATCTCGGGACCAAAATGGGTCCAGGAAGGCCTAAAAATCAAAGTTCTCATAATGGCTTCAAAACGGATGTGTGTAGGCCTCATCGATATGAACCCAATGCAACTTGAATGGGCTCAAAAAGACATCTTATGCTCAAGATATAACAGTCTGTTCATTTCGTCAAACATGCAAAAAAAATGTTGATTGTACAGTCTGTACAGTGTTGATGTGGTAGTTGACTATACAGGCCGTACGATCATACATATGACATGGCAGGGTACATTGGCATGCTTACGTGGACAGGCGCTGATTGGGCAGGTATAGGTGGACGAGTCAGGGAATGACATGTGGCACCACTGCAAGGGTGACATGTGGCACAGGCTAGCATGGCAAGGGACATACAATGTACAACACGTGGTAGGTGTGATGATGTGGAAAGTGTGTTGACTAGGCATTGTTTGTTGACATGGTCAAATTATCATTTGACACGTGGCATATATTCGGTGAATGGCATGGTGCCATCTGGCCTAGTCATGGGTTGCCACGTGGCACCCATACATTGGTTGTTTGATAAAAGTTTGTTGAGGGTTCGTGGGGGTCGAACCCGTGACCTCTATGGGTGGCCAAGACTTCACGTAGGCCGAGTTTCCATCCCATCTACCTAGTGGTACTTAACTGATAGTGGCACCATATATATTTAAGTTGCAAAGGTTTGTAATATGGGCGGAGTAAGGGTTGGGGCCTAGCCCCTGCCCCCGATGAAAACTCTCCATATGACCAATAGCAAGGGACCATACTCTATATCGTTTGGTGCAGAATATTTAGAGTATAGCCCACAGTTTCGATACTTCCACATACCCGTTTCCATATGACCCGATTGCAAACTGTTTAGTGCGGAGTTATGGGGATAGCGCCCGGACAGCTGGGCTAGACCGCCGACCAAGGTGCTAGTCCAAGAGCTAATGAATGAGGGTTTGACCATTTAGAGCATGTGGGAGCAAGGGGTGTGGGCACATGGCCACACACGCAACCAAGGGCCAAGAATAAAGGACTAAGGACTAGGGGGTTGCGCCCAGTCTAGCGCTAGGCCACATGGATCGCGCCAGGTGACCAGGAGCCCTAGGATCGAGGGTTGTGCCTTGATTATTTGCCAAAAGTGGGTTTATTACTTTATAATAAATATTTTTAACGTTTTTCTCAGCAGTTTGAGGGGATTTTGGTCATTTTTGGAGGATCTTGGGCCCTTTTGAGGCCAGATATTGGGCAGAAGTTGGGAGGTTGTTACCCACTTTAGGCCTATATAAACCAGAGGTTATTGAAACCATAAAAGGAGGTTAGGAATAGGTTTATGCTGAAGGATTGTTGAGCCAAAGACATTTTTATGCAGAGAAGCCATTGAGGAGAGCACCTTTGCAGGCCATTTCTAGGAGCTCCGGTCATCTGTTTTCAGTGCCGTTAGTTTTGTTGGGTTCTAGAGATCTGGTAGAACAATAACAGATCAGTTTGTAATATTTTTGGAACTATTATGATGTCATTTAAAATCTTTGAACAGAAATAAGAAAGCCTCACCCACTGAGACAAAGCCCCGGAGACATAAGCAAGATTGTTGAACTCTGTTATCATCTTGGTTTTTTATGGCTTGTTGTTCTTCATGATTATTTACAGTTCTGTATATTTCTTAATGGTTTCTATCTTTCCTCTTTCATTCTTCCTCTTTCATTAGTTTCCTAAATAGTAATTTAACTCATGCATAATAACTCAACCATTTTTGTTTAAAAGATCTTTTCGGATCAATAGATCCATTGGTTCATTCAATGCCATGCAAGATATAAAATGAAATGTAAACAAACATAACTTACAATTGGTGGAAAAAACCTCAGTCTTAATTACATAATTAAACCTACCAATTCATTTTACAATATGGATAGTTCTAGGGGGGACTATAAAATATTAAACCAAAATCACAACACTAGAGGGGGGATAAAAAAACTCAACATTGGGCCAGGTTGACTTCCTTTCCATAGTCTATTATTCATATAATGTTTACAAAGAGAGGGAATGAAAAAAGAAGAGGAAATAACAATGCTACTCGCTACTGCAGAAATAGAGGTGTACTAGGCATATTTTCAGTTTCTAAAGGTCTCTCTTTTATATTTCACCCACTTTTGCTACTGATTTGAACCTCTCATCCTTGTAAATGAGAAAAATATATCTACGGTAGATTGTTGGGAGAGGAATGTGAGCCCCAAAATTAGGTTAGAATATTTTTCACTAAAATGAACAATAATTCATTTACTAAGGAATATCCAACATTGAAGGACAATATGTCAAAATACATAAAGGACAAATTACCTAAATAATTGAATAAGATAGAGGATTGATTCTGATACAATGTCATGTGACAGTGTACTTATAACATTGACTAGCCAGAATGGTTGATAGATAATGTATTCTAGTTAATATGTATCACTTCATTTATTATTATTATTATTATTATTATTATTCATTTGATATATTTATGTTCATTACATTGTCTATCCCTTAAAGGATGCTTTGTCCTCAAAGCATTCTATGTAAATCTTATGTCTTTATTCTAACTTGTAATGTCTTCTTATGATTCTTTGTTCCTGAAGTTGTGATGGTTGATGATGCGAGATGATATGAGTAATGAAACATTGAGAAAAAGTATCTTATTATGAAAGGGTCGTACCACCCTAATTCAATATTCTGTAAAATTATGTGGCGATGATTTCTATGATTTTGAATTAAATGATAAAATTCCACACTTGAAATTCTCCTCAATATAATAGGATCTTCACCTAGTTTCATATATTGATTTTGTCTTTGGTGAGTTTGTTGAATAATGCAATGACTTTTATAATTAGGAT
>ML852510.1:0-12450 GCA_009831015.1 Picea engelmannii | reverse complement strand
ACGTATTATTGGTGACCTTAAAACCTACCATGATACTACCATATAGTATTGGCCATTAAAACAACCCAACTGCAATAATGTCCCATGCTTGCTACCATCCTTACGTTGATGTTACGACGCCTTGCAATTAAACTAATTAACCATGCTATTATCCAACAATTCAGTATGCAACCATTAAATAATTAAAACTTAATGAACCATTTAATAACAATATCATTCCCTTTAAATATATTGTAGTCATTACATTCACTGGAATATATAATTCTCAAGCTTTTAGGAAGGAAGAAAGACAGAACTAATTCCATACTAATAATGCAATCCAGTTGTAAATAAAGAAAAACCACTCACGTTCAAGATTATATTAATATTATACATTGATGACGGAAAGGAAGAACTGTGTGGCTGAAGAATGTGACAGTAAGGTTATAGATTGGTTGAAGAATCTAGTTGCCTAGTTATAATCACTGATTTGTTGTTGTAACTTATATTTGTTAAAAATTTAAAAGTGCGTTGGCATAAATGGGTTATGTTAAGCAATGTTTTTTAATTATTGTTGTAGGTTAACCTATACTTTAATAATAGGCTAATCGTTGTCAACCAACGGTTATGGTGTAGTTACACATGCAGGATTAAAGAATAGTAAAAAAAAACGCAGATCCTTCTACGCCAGCACATGCAATGAATGCCAAAAAAAATAAACGCCCAAGATATGCAGCAAAAACACAGACCATTAAACCATCAAAAACGCAGATAGAAATGCCCCATTTATATTCCAGTAAGACGCAGACAACTAAACATTGAAAATGCAGATCAAACGCCCAATTATGTTCCAGGAAGACGCAGACCATTTAACCATTGAAAACACAGATAGAAACGCCCCATTTATCAATATACATATACGCCCCATAAATGTGGCAAAAAAATGCCCAATACAGTGCAAAATCGCCCAATATACAGTGGCAAAAAAAATGCCCAGTAATAGTGCATGTCGCCCAATATACAGTGGCAAAAAAAACGCCCAGTAACAGTGCAAATCGCCCAATATTCAGTAAAAATGTAGATCATTATGTACAACGCTGTTCAAACGCCCAAAGGTCATTTAAGAAAAAAAAAACGTAGATCATTAAGCATGGAAAATGCATATCAAATCACCCAATATCATTTAAAAGAAACGAAGATCATTAAGCCTTTAAAACTCAGATCAAACGCCCAAAGACATCAATAAAACGCAGGTCATTCACGCATTTAAACTCAGATTTAAAATGCCCAAAGATATCAATAAAATGCAGAGCATTAACACCTTTAAAACTCAGATCAAAACTCTCAAAGACCTCAATAAAACACAGGTCATTAATGCATTTAAACTCAGATTAAAAACGTCCAAAGATATCAATAAAACGCAGAGCATTAACACCTTTAAAACTCAGATCAAAACGCCCAAAGACCTCAATAAAACGCAGGTCATTAATGCATTTAAACTCAGATTAAAAACGTCCAAAGATATCAATAAAATGCAGAGAATTAACGCCTTTAAAACTCAGATCAAAACACCCAAGGGCCTACATTCTTCTCATGGGAAGAATGCAGCGATAACAGTCTTAGACAATTGCCAAAATACGAACAATATCCATCTCAGCTAAATGCCAGAATGCAATGATAACTAATAAAGACAAATTTCGGCATACCATGACAGAAATTCCAAACATCTACCCCAACAAAAGGTTCCCAGAACACTATCACTGTAGCATACAAAAAACAACCACCATAGCTGAAGCAACATCTTAATATAATGCATCATAACCGCATAAGAGAATAACTAGACAGTCTACTCTACCAGAAATAAATTCATACCATTGCCTCTCGCCTGCTTCGGATGACGTCCCGCGCTCAGTGCCGGTTCCCGCGCTCCATTTCACTCCCGCTCACCGACCGCAGAAGGCTCACCGGTACCTCCCAGCCAATCGCTAGGGGTACTCTGCTTCCCCCTTAGCCCCTCGAGCCGCAAAGGGACCACACAAGATCCAGAGATAAGACTAGCTTCTCAGCTCGCCTCCTAGGCTGAGCTACCACTCCAATACAGCTGAGATAAACCCAACTCCTCACAAGCAATCCATCAAGACACAATCTGGCAGCGTAACGTTACGCTAACCGTTCCCCCTCTTCCTCCAATTTCCCCTTCTTTATAGAAATTTCAGACCCAACTACTTTCCTAGGTCATTATTAATTTAATTTTTTTTAATGAAAATCCTCTAAAATTCTCTGTCGTCCAAGTGTCACTCATCCCTACGGTTCTCCATAAATTAATTTCTTTTTAATAATTAAAAGACTCAATTCCATCACCCCCCCAAAAATCGCTCCTTAAATTACTCCTAGGGTTCCTAGATCCCCTCTCATGCTTTTAATAACTTTCCTAAAATAAAGTTGTTGATTTTTAGTAACTCCTTAATTGTTGATTCCTTTTAGCTTTTTACCCTAGGTCCCCTACTTTCCATTATTAAGTTTCCTTTATTACAAGTTTCCTATTTCTATTATTTATTTCTCTCTCTTTTTTTTAATTTTTAATTTAATTTAATTTTAATTTTATTTTTAAAACCCAAAAAGATAAATGCACTCATTAAACCTTTCATTGTATTTCTAAAATACTAACTTTTATACTCCCACACTTTAATTAGTTTTATTTCTTCTTTATCATTTAAAAACCAAGGGTTTCAATTAATTTGTCTCCCTCATTACTTTACCCCCTTTACTTTTAAGAAGACTTTAATTAACACCTAGGAGGGTTTTAGTTACGCCCTTATGTTTATTTTTGTAGGATATTTTCTTAGGGCTTGTCAAAATATATCTTAGAGATGTTTTAATTTAGGTTTTGATTGAACTGGGCGACAATTAATTAGGGGAGGCGTTGTAAGAATTTATCAGGCGTTAAGGTCTTAGGGTCATCTAGGTTGTCTCATCATCTTCACCAATGCGACGTTCCCTTCAGGACGCACTACGTGCTCCAAGGGTGACACTCGCCTTGTTTGCTTCTGTTGCGCGACGTGCCCTTCAAGATGCACCACATGCTCCAAGGGTGCCACTCTCCAACTTGTGTTTCTTTTGCGCGACGTGCTCTTAAGGATGCACCACGTGCTCCAAGGGTGCCACTCACCAACTTGACGGATTGGTAGACTTCTATAACCCTTGGAGTCAACACTCTGCCAGGTGAACTTGTGGGAGACTAAGGGATCTAAGGAATAAGGCCCCCGCCTTATTGCGCGCCCCTTGGAATCATCATGAGTGACTGTCGCAATCTTCCCTCACGGCATCGTGGATCCTCTCGAACTAGGTAATCGTTAACCTACAGTTCGAGCCACGGCGGGAGTGCTACTAGGCTGTGGCAGGGCTATTGTCCACACCTCTCCCTCAACCTCTCTGGAAATCATGTGTGGCCCCTTTACTCCATATGTGAGTCTTGTTCGGCAAGCTATCATCAGCCTGCATCATCAACCATCATGTTAGATCATGTCAACAACAATCATAAAATCAATATCATATCATCAAAACAAAGCAGTATCACCGTAAATGAAACAACCCAAATAACCCGCTCCCTAACTCAATCCGGAGTCCAAGGGAGTTCCACCGATGCCTCTGCATCCTCAAGGTCCGAAACCCTGCACACTCAATGAAACTGAGTCAACAACACCTGTCTACATCAAAGTAGTAAAAACATTCTGTCATCTAACTTAACACATCATAATGAAGGAAAAAGTTTTATCATCATAAAAATCCAGATCACTTGCGAGCAAGTGTCCTCAAAGAATAAGTTTTGTAAGTGCACCAGAGCGGGATGTTACATACACCCCCTCTTGGTCTAAACTTCGTCCCGAAGTTTCTTAGTATAAATGCCGAAATAAATGTACCACAATATCATAAGTACCCCAGTATCATAAGTCTATCTGTCAAACAAAAATGGAAATTGTTGGCGCATATCATATGCGTCCTCCCAGGTCGCCGAGTGCAGACTATAACTGTCCCACTAGACCTTGACCTGATCTACCATTCGACGTCGTAACTGTCGAACGCACTGATCTAAAATGGGGACTGGCTCAGCCGTGAGCGCTCCCTCATCCGATACCTGCAAGGAACTCATGTCAATCACGTGTGTAGGATCACTAACATAATGTCTCAAAACAGATACATGAAAAACATCGTGCATACACCTCAAAGAATCAGTCAAGGCTAGTCGATAGGCCACGAGCCCCTTTCTCTCCACAATCTCGAAGGGTCCCATGAACCTAGGAGAGAGTTTATCTCCCTTTCCAAACTTGATCGAACTCTTATGCGGTTTAACCCGCAAGAAGACTCGATCGTCGACCTCGTAACTATGGTCGACTCGGTGCGCATCGACATAACTCTTCTGCCGATCCTGCGCTTCTTTTATCCTTTGTCTTATGGTTTGCATCTGCTCTTCCATTTCTTGGATCGCTTTTGGTCCCACCAGGACCCTATCCTCAAGCCGATCCCAACTCAAGGGTGTCCGACACGGTCGCCCATAAAGGAACTCAAAAGGCGCCATCTTAATGGTGCTCTGATAACTGTTGTTGTAAGCGAACTCTACTAGAGGCAAGAATTCCTCCCAATGCTTTTGTTGGTCCATTACGTACATGCGCAACATGTCTTCCAAGGTTTGGTTCATACGTTCTGTCTGTCCGTCAGTCTCTGGGTGATACGCAGTACTAAAATTAAGTTGGGTTCCCAAGGCCTCTTGGAAACTCATCCAAAATCGTCCGGTAAACACCGATCCTCGATCGGATATAATCTTCTTAGGCATGCCATGCAGCCTCACAATATCACTGATGAAAAATCTTGCTATGTCAGGTGCCTGATACGTCATACGCACCGGAATAAAGTGAGCACTCTTCGTCAGAGTGTCTACTACTACAAAAATTGAGTCGTGTCTTCTTGCCGTCAGTGGCAATCCAACAATAAAATCCATCGAAATGACTTCCCATTTTGATTCTAGAATGGCATGTGGTTGAAGTAATCCTACCGGGTGTCTATGTTCAGCCTTTACCTGCTGACATCTAGCCACAAATTTGACTATGTTGGCCTTCATTCCTTTCCAGAAGAACAAGGGCTTAAGGTCTTCCCTCATCTTCGTAACTCTCGGGTGAGCCATGTAAACTACTCTATGAGCCTCACTCAGGATCAACATCACCAACTCGTCATTTGGCAGTACGTAAATCCGACCTCTAAACCTCAATAAACCATCGCTATCAAATGAATATCCCTCATATCGTGGTACCATCATTGTGTTTTGTCCGATGAAATCCTCGACTTCTTTGTACCAGTCATCATCACACTGTAAAGTGAGAATCTTCTCACGTAGATTCATCTCAAGAGGCAACACCGAAAAGATGCGTGGCCTCCGAATCAAAGCATCCGCCACTTGGTTCACTGTTCCCTTTATGTAAGTAATCTCGAAGTCGTACTCGCTAAGCAATTCTGACCTATGTCGTTGTCGCGCGTTCAGGTCGCTTTGCGTAAAAATGTGTTGTAATCCACAATGATCAGTCTTCAATTCAAATTTTCGTCCAACAAGGTAGTGTCTCCATACCTTTAAGTCATATACTATGGACAATAACTCCAAATCATGCGTCGCGTAGTTTTCCTCATGCATTCTTAGTTTCCTCGAAATGTAAGAAATCACTCATCCGTCTTGCATCAGGACCCCGCCTAACCCTTCCTTGGATGCGTCAGTGCATACCAAGAAGTTGGCATTCATGTCAGGGACCTTTAGTATCGACACTATTGTCAACAACTCTTTAAGCCTCCTAAACGCTTCCGCACATTTCTCTGTCCAGACAAACTTCTTGTTTTTCTTCTGCAATTCCGTGATCGGATTTGCTATCTTAGAAAATCCCTCGACAAACCGTCGATAGTATCCTGCTAAACCCATAAAACTACGCACTTCTGTGACATTTTTCGGTGCAGGCCATTCCATAATAGCCTCAACCTTGGCTGAATCCACGGCGATACCTTTGCCGGAGATGACATGCCCTAAGTAGTGAATCCTCGATTGATAAAAAGAGCATTTGGACAGCTTCCCATATAATTTGTGTTCTCGTAAACATTGTAGTACCAAGCGCAAGTGCTCGTCATGCTCCTCTGTCGTCCGAGAGTAGATCAAAATATCGTCAATGAATACTTGGACGAACTTGTCCAAATACTCATGGAACACCCCGTTCATCAAACTCATGAATACCCCTGGGGCGTTTGTCAATCCAAACGGTAAAACAGTAAACTCATAATGTCCAAATATCGTCTTAAAAGCGGTCTTAGGGATGTCATCCTCCTTGATCCGTAACTGGTGATACCCTGATCACAAATCGATCCTGGAGAACACCGTCGTACCCTTCATTTGATCGAACAGATCATCGGTTCTTGGTAAGGGATACTGATTTTTTATCATAGCCTTGTTCAATTGTCGGTAGTCAATGCAAAGCCTCCATGATCCGTTCTTCTTTCGAATGAAAATAACTGGTGCACCCCACAGTGACACACTAGGGCGTATCAGTCCCAGGTCTAACAAATCCTTCAGTTGCATTTTCAACTCTTGCAACTCCGGGGTCGACATCTGATAAGGAGTTCTTGCTATCGGTTTGGTCCCCGGTTTCAGGTCTATGGTAAAATCCAATTCTCTTTCTGGCGGCATCCCAGGCAACTCCTCTGGAAATACGTCCGCAAACTCCTTCACCACCGGAAGGTGTTCTAGACCTTTTGCTATTCCCTTTTCGTTTAGCGCAAGGATCGCATAAAGCTTGCATCCCTTGCGCATACTCTTCCGTAACTGTAAGGACAAGACGAACCTCAGGGATACTCCCTAGTTTCGTCCCACAATCACCCGTCTATGTCCTTCATCATCGACCAAGCTCAACCTCTTCGTCTTACAGTTGAGTATCGCCTCATGCGTTTCCAACCAATCCATACCGATCACGACGTCATAAGATCCTAAGATCATGACGTACAATTTGACCCTTGTGACAAAATCTCCCAGGTTAAGGGCACAACCTGTAACCTTTCCTCCGACCTTCTGTTTGGATCCCGAAGCCATCTCCACGAAGTTAAACTCGTCCTGTTCGACTGCCCTTCCCTTAATCCTTTTTAGTGCTGCACCAGAAATAAAAATATCAGTAGCACCTGGGTCTATCAAAATACTAAGGGTCTGGTCAGCGACCGTACCTGTCGTCTCAAGCACTGTCGACTGCTGCTCTCTCTAGCGGTTATTCACCGCTGCGTCAATCCGATTTGCCTTGCCCATATCTCCCAATGTAGTGGGTCCGGCTAATCCGGACGCTCTGGTCCTCTCCACAGGACAGTCGCGCTAGAATTGTGGCTCCCCACACGTCCAACACCCCTTCTTTGGCCCAGTAGCCCTGGTACCCGAAGTAGAAGATGACGGCCCGCTGGCCTGGAAACCTGGTCTGTTCTGTTGAACAAGCCTAAACTGTTGCTGCAGCGGGCGACGCTGCTGTTGCTGTTGTGGTCCTCGATAAGGTGTCCGCTGCTGAGGCAACGGTCGTCAAGGTGTAGTGAACATGGATCCCCTCTGGAAGCCACGATATCCCGGCATATGCCTCCCTGGTGTCTGGTGCTGCAGACTTCCAGATGAACCCTGTCCTGCATGTCTCGCTGGAGTCCTGGTCTGAGCCCCGCTAATAAGCTCCTCCTATGCTATGAGGGCCTTTTGGACAGTGTCATGCAAGGTTTGAGGCATCAGAATCCTAACCTTTGCATGCAGGGTGCCGTTAAGGCCAAACACGAACCAGTTGACCTTGAGCTTCTCAGTGTTCAGGTGCGGCACATACCGGAGTAGCTCCATAAAACGTGCCTCATACTTGAGCACCGTACAACCTCCCTCTCGTAATGCATTGAACTCATTGAGATGGCGCTCAATGAATTCCTCTGAAAGATACCTCTCTCGGAACTATTCCTCGAACAGTTCCCATGACACGTCTTCGACGACCATGTTCAGCTACGGTAGGAGCGTCTTCCACCATAGAAGAGTGCTCCCCTTCAGTTGAAAGACCGCCATGCAGACCTTCATGTTGGAGGTATAATCGCGAAGTGCGAAGCACATCGCCATATTCTCTAACCATGCCTCGGCGGCTGCGCCTTCCGGGGCACCAAAGAACTCAGGAAATTTCACCTTCTCGAGTTCACGGTGAATGCTACCTATAACGGTCGGTGTGCGAAGTGGATCCTCAGCAAGTGTCGGCGCCCTGGCCTCATCTCTATCCAATCGGCTAATCAACACCTCGAACATGCGCTAGAAAGATCTCATCATCCCCACCACATCGGCAACTGCGATCTGATCCTATCCAAGGACCTGCTCGCCTCCCTGGGGGTTAGACCCCTCAGGCGTGGATGCTGCTGGAGGCGTCACGCCTCCTCCCCTAGAACCCCATCATCTGCCTCTGCAGCGTCCTCTAACCATGATTATCTGCACACACACAATCAACTCGATCAACAACATAATAATCAAACATAATCATGTCAATAGAAGCCGTAGCGAATCCCAAGTCGCGGGTCGAACCAGCTCTGATACCATATGTAATGACCTCCACGTTACGACAACAACTTTGAGAACAGGAGAAAAATTTTCTTTTGTTTAAGGTGTGTGCGCATGTCGAAGTAACAAACACACTTGACTCTACGTCGCCAATCGACACCCAACAAGACGCAACCACGAGGTTCAACACAAGAGTACTGAAGGAACACAACGAGTATCTGCAACAATATACGACCCTAGGCATAAGGCGCACAACACAAACATTAAGACATACTGGGGTTGCACAGTAATAACACAGAGGGAAGAATCCATGGTGTTAGGGTTACTATTTCTACACAGGAAAGTAGGGCGTTTAGTCTTATGTCTTCTCGAAAGAAGATTAGACATGCTCCTGTCGGACTTCTCAGGCAGAAACTAGTAACCCGACCTAGAACAAGACGCAAGCAAGGCGAATACAACAAGATGACCCCGACATATCACAGTGACAACAAGCAATAAACGCCCCTGGACATATGGCCTACAACTAGCAGCTGTAAGCAGAAAACGACACCAGGTGTTATGTACAGTACAGTCACAGACGAAAGAATCCAATGGTAGAGTTTACTATTTCTGCACAGAAAAGTAGGGCGTTTAGTCTTATGTCTTATCGAAAGAAGATTAGACAGGCTCCTGGCCGACTTCTCAGGCAGAAACTAATAAATCTTTTAGGGAGTCGCAGTAGTGGGAACTGTGCCTTTAAACAGCCCGAGACTACTGATACGGCTCAGGATTCTTTACACCGAAATCACACACGCAGACATATATACTAAGGCTACAAGGAGGTGTCTATATCCCATCCGACACAACCGACCAAGCTACTATCTAATTACGATCACATACAACATAAACAAGAAGAACAATTACGCCCCTTACGGAAGGCGCGCGACTAAAGGACTCCGACAACCAACCCAACTTCGACATTAATTAAATGAACAACAACCCTCATGTACTAACTCTGAGTAATCTGTTGTACTTGAATCAAGGTTATTACCCACATAAGTTATTAATACCAATGAAAATTACAATAACACTGCCATGAATTATTAAACACCTTTCCTTTATCTCACATATCCGGGCCATGATTTTACAATTACAATACCTCGTATCTGCTGCATCCACTATATTACAATGACCTTACGAGATAACAACATTTCAAAACAAACATGAGGAGCCCACTATTCGGTGTCATTAATGATCATAGTTTCCAATAATGATGCGATAATACCCTAAGTGTAAGTAACCTCATGTTGAAAATAACCATAACGTAGTATTTAAAAAAAACAATATATCAAGTAACCATACTTAATTGACAATATTCAAAAGGACAAGATTTAAAAATGACAAATAACAATATTAAAAATGACCATACTTGTAAATAACCACAGTTAGAAGGGTTAGTAAATAGACATAACATCATGTTACGTATTATTGGTGACCTTAAAACCTACCATGATACTACCATATAGTATTGGCCATTAAAACAACCCAACTGCAATAATGTCCCATGCTTGCTACCATCCTTACGTTGATGTTACGAGGCCTTGCAATTAAACTAATTAACCATGCTATTATCCAACAATTCAGTTATGCAACCATTAAATAATTAAAACTTAATGAACCATTTAATAACAATATCATTCCCTTTACATATATTGCAGTCATTACATTCACTGGAATATATAATTCTCAAGCTTTTAGGAAGGAAGAAAGACAGAACTAATTCCATACTAATAATGCAAGCCAGCTGTAAATAAAGAAAAACCACCCATGTTCAAGAGTATATTAATACTATACATTGATGACGGAAAGGCAGAACTGTGTGGTTGAAGAATGCGACAGTAAGGTTATAGATTGGTTGAAGAATCTAGTTGCCTAGTTATAATAACCGATTTGTTGTTGTAACTTATATTTGTTAAAAATTTAAAAGTGTGTTGGCATAAATGGGTTATGTTAAGCAATGCTTTTTAATTATTGTTGTAGGTTAACCTATACTTTAATAATAGGCTAATCGCTGTCAACCAAGGGTTATGGTGTAGTTACACGTGCATGATTAAAGAATAGTAAAAAAAAACGCAGATCCTTCTATGCCAGCAGATGCAATGAATGCCAAAAAAAATAAACGCCCAAGATATGCAGCAAAACGCAGAACATTAAACCATCGAAAATGCAGATAGAAATGCCCCATTTATATTCCAGTAAGACGCAAACAACTAAACATTGAAAACGCAGATCAAACGCCCAATTATGTTCCAGGAAGACGCAGACCATTTAACCATTGAAAACGTAGATAGAAACGCCCTATTTATCAGTATACATATACACCCCATAACAGTGGCAAAAAAAATGCCCAGTACAGTGCAAAATCACCCAATATACAGTGGCAAAAAAAACGCCCAGTAACAGTGCACGTCGCCCAATATACAGTGGCAAACAAAATGCCCAGTAACAGTGTAAATCGCCCAATATTCAGTAAAAACACAGATCATTATGTACAACGTTGTTCAAACGCCCAAAGGTCATTTAAGAAAAAAAAACGCAGATCATTAAGCATGGAAAACGCGGTTCAAATCGCCCAATATCATTTAAAAGAAATGAAGATCATTAATCCTTTAAAACTCAGATCAAACGCCCAAAGACATCAATAAAACGCAGGTCATTCACGCATTTAAACTCAGATTTAAAACGCCCAAAGATATCAATAAAACGCAGAGCATTAACACCTTAAAAACTCAGATCAAAACGCCCAAAGACTTCAATAAAACACAGGTCATTAATGCATTTAAACTCAGATTAAAAATGTCCAAAGATATCAATAAAACGCAGAGCATTAACGCCTTTAAAACTCAGATCAAAACGCCCAAAGACCTCAATAAAACAAAGGTCAATAATGAATTTAAACTCAGAGTAAAAACGTCCAAAGATATCAATAAAACGCAGAGCATTAACGCCTTTAAAACTCAGATCAAAACTCCCAAGGGACTACATTCTTCTCATGGCCAGAATGCAACGATAACAGTCTCAGACAATTGCCAGAATACGAACAATATCCATCTCAGCTAAATGCCAGAATGCAATGATAACTAATAAAGACAAATTTCGGCATACCATGACAGCAATTCCAAACATCTACCCCAACAAAAGGTTCCCAGAACACTATCGCTGTAGAATACAAAAACAAACCACCATAGCTGAAGCAACATCTTAATATAATGCATCATAACCGCATAAGAGAATAACTAGACAGTCTACTCTACCAGAAATAAATTCATACCGTTGCCTCTCGCTCACTTCGGATGACGTCTCGTGCTCTGTGCTTCTTCCCGCGCTCCATGCCGCTCCTTCTCGTCGACCGCAGAAGGCTCACTGGTACCTCCCAGCCAATCACTAGGGGTACTCTGCTTCCCCCTTAGCCCCCCGAGCCGCAAAGGGACCACACAAGATCCAGAGATAAGACTAGCTTCTCAGCTCGCCTCCTAGGTTGAGCTACCACTCCAATACAGCTGAGATAAACCCAACTCCTCACAAGAAATCCGTCAAGACACAATCCGGCAGCATAATGTTACGCTAACCGTTCCCCCTCTTCCTCCAATTTCCCCTTCTTTATAGAAATTTCAGACCCAACTACTTTCCTAAGTCATTATTAATTTAATTTTTTTTAATGACAATCCTCTAAAATTCTCTGCCGACCAAGTGTCACTCATCCCTACGGTTCTCCATAAATTAATTTCTTTTTAATAATTAAAAGACTCAATTCCCTCACCCCCCCAAAAATCGCTCCTTAAATTACTCCTAGGGTTCCTAGATCCCCTCTCATGCTTTTAATAACTTTCCTAAAATGAAGTTGTTGATTTTTAGTAACT
>WSFP011376687.1:0-30279 GCA_009831015.1 Picea engelmannii | reverse complement strand
AAGAATTTGTAGCCACATTGTGAGTTTTGAGCCAGAATTCCCTATTCTTGCCTTTTTCCTCATTCATAAGCCCATGCCCATTCTCTAGAGAGAAGTGTGAGAGAAGAAGGATACATGGAAGAAGTTGGAGCTTGATGAAGAGGATCCCAGGATCAGGTTCGAGGAGCAGTCGCCGATCTCATTTTGTAAGTAACTCTGTGAGATTAATATAAAGAAGTACTTTTTCTGTCCTGCCATATGATGCATTCAATCTTCATGCTTGATTTACATTTTGTTATGACATATAACCTATTAATTCATATATAGAATTCATGTTCACAGTTTCTTGTTTGTCTTTTGGTGAATGCAGGTTAGCCTTGGGAGGATATTTTCAGTCGAGAAGCGACCGAACGTATTGGGATTGACATTGGACGCAGATTTTAAGGTAAGACTACCGGATCCCTATACTTTGTAATTTATACATGAATGTGGGGTGTTTTCGGGATAATTTTTAAAAGTAGGAGACTTTATATGGTTATCTCTGCTTGCACTTTAGAACCCTAGTGTAGTCCGTAGGGGGGTTTTCCCACTATAGCAAATACTTCTGGTATGCTGTAGAGATGACCCCCCACAGTAAAATTGACACTGTAGGGTCAAGAATTATAAACAAAATGATGTTTCCACATATATGGTTGGCACAAAACTACATCAGAGACATCAAGAGGGGTAACATCACACAGTACCTCATCCTTGAAGTGTTGGATGCCATAGGACATGTGACACTGCTGGATGACACAAATATATCATCCCTGGTGAAGCCACTCGATGTTGTATGGATGCAGGTGTGGTGATGTTGAAAACCCCAAATGTTTGATGACCTCACCTGAGAGGAGGTTCTTCTGGATTCCATTATCAACAATGAAATGCAATGGGGTCCCCTCTACCCACATTTGTGAATGGAAGAGGCGCTCCCTCTCTTCAGGATCTACTGGTTCTTTTGGTTGAATTGTTGCAGTCGTGATAATAGCAGTAGGGTCTTAATCGATGGTCTGTCCATTTTCAATATTTTCTGGATCAGATTCTGAATCAGGGTTCAGTTCCTTGTTTTTGATCTCGGTCACCAATGACTGTTTCGAGTAAAATTCATTAGTCTTGTGCCAAGGGATTTTGTGGAAGTCGCACCACTTCCCAGTGTCATTCTTCGTCTTTCCTTTACACTTTTTTCCCCATGTCTTGGAATGGTTTTCTGGAGGCTTTTATTTAGGGGTGTATTTACTATACTTTGGTGTTTTTGGATTTGCAGACCCAAACTCCCATTTGTTCTAGTGCCTAAATTTCTCCTCGATTTTGACAACATATCGATAGGCAGTTTCATATGATGAGATGTTTAGGAAATCCATTTAATTTTGGATGTACCTATGCAGATCCCCACAATATTTCAAAACTTTATGCCTCTTAGAGTATTTGATACCCATATAGGTGTGCAAGGTATGGAAAGTATTTGTGAACTCCTACACAATTTGGCTCTTCGCTTATTGCAGTGTGGTCCATCTCATGTACTGGTCTTCATAGTTATCAATAGGGTAGTATTGTTCCTTGATTGCATCCACAAAAAAGTCCCAAGTCAGCTCGACCCCATATATTCAAGATTACTCTATGGAACTTTTCTACAAGTAATCTTCCCACGAATGTTTGACATGGGGGAGAGCCTTGAGAAATGTGAAGGTGATCTTTTCCCTATCGAAAAAATTGTGAACAAAGAAATAAACTTCTAGCAGATTCAACCATTTTTCTAAGGAATACACATCTATCTGAACTTCAAATATGAGAATATCAAAATTAACTTGTACCTTGAAGGGAGAGGTTCCTCCAAAGTGGCTGCTTGATGAAGATGCACCTGTTGCTATTGGAAGGCATTGAAGGATGTGGGAAAAATTCTCCATCATTTCGTCCCTTTGTCGCGCGAGAGATTTCTCAAGAAATAGGTTGATAGAATATTTTGTTGCGTCGTTTTTATTTTCTTCCACCATAGAGGGTTCCTTGGGTGTGCAAGAGCAATTTTCTTAAAGAGAGACAAGCTCGAGACCCTACATGCTATACTTGGACCTCGTCGGGGACATGGACTGAAAAATGATCAAAAGCAGCGTGCTCTGATACCATTGATCTAGATTATTTCCAGAATGAAATGAAAGTAGATATATTACAGTGAAATACACATGAATATTTTTAGAAAAAGAGAAATACAACAATACATGATTTCTATTAAGGAAATAAATGTATAGAGACTGTAAAAATATAGACTGCAAAACTCGCTAGAATGGTGGCAACTTTATTTATGAGAAGAGATGTGACGTCTACGCTCATTCTCTAGAAGATGATTACAATCAGGATTTGAAGTCCTTTTTATGATAAAAATGAATTCCAAAACCCTAGACATCCAAAAACCTAACCCTGGGAGACGAAATGCCAAAAGTCATGTGGGTCCCGTTGGGGTAAGTTAGTACATTAACTTCCTGGGGTCGTAACTTTTGCATACGATCTCTATTTTAGGCATGTGATAGCCTATTGGAAAGATATTTGCGAGAAATATGCATTATATCATCAAAATTTGACTCCATATTTATTTTGACTGTGGAAATATAAGAAAATATTGTTTAGAGCCGCAAAACATCCCTATAAGTACAAAAATTTGTATTGACATGAAAACTTCCAAAATAATCCATTTGGATTAGGTGGGCGGCCACCAATATCCACCTAGATGATGCATAGGGATTAAGGACAACCTCTTAAGTCTAGAACCCACAATTAAAAATAAATTTCCCCATTACAGAGAAACGTGCTGAACTGAAAACTATTGAAATGATCCAGTTGGAATTTTGAACAAGTGGGTTGCCACCAATATCCACCTGGATCAATCCTCCCCCTTTAGGAATAAATGGTCTCCATTGCATTGAGTTCCCAGAGAAGAGGGGAAAGCATTTTCTGAATTTGAATCATGGTGAGCTACATGCCTTGTTGGAGAAGTTGCACTACTGGGTCTGTGGAAGGTTGTCACGAACTTGTTGCCACCGAGGTTGAATATGTTCCACCAACCTATTATCTCTGGGTTTGACAGGGCATTTTGTAGGCACCATTATAGGTGAAGAAACAATATCTACTATCTCTTCTGCTATCTGCTTCTATTGGATAGAAGGTGTTGAGGCTACAGTGGTTGTAGTGGATTTTTGTGCATCCTTTGAACAAACTATCAAGAGGATGAATTTTGCAGTATGATATATAGTTGACCCCCCTAGAGTAATAATTACACTATGGGGTCGAGACTTATAAAAAACATGACATTTCCACATATATGGTTGTCCCAAAAAAAATCATAGATAGAAAGAGGGGAAACATCACACACTACCTCATCCTTGAAGGGTTGGATTCGATAGGATAGGTGTCACTACTGGATGACACATAGATCTTGTCCCTGGTTAAGCCACCCGATGTTGTATAGTTGTGGGTGTGGTGTTGTCAACAACCCCAAATTTTTGACATCCTCAACTGAGATGAGTTTCTTTTGGATGCCATTATCAACAATGAAATGCAACGAGGTCCCCTTTACCCACATCTATGAATGGAAGAGGCTCTCCCCCTCTTCAGGATCTACTGGTTCTTCTGGTTGGATTGTTGTGGTCGTGACAGTAGTAGTATGGTTTCATCGATGATTTGTCCATTTTCAATATTTTCTGGATCAGATTCCGAATCAGGATTCGACTCCTTATCTTTGACCTCGACCACCAATGACCATTTTGAGCGACATTCATCGATGTTGTGCCAGGGGATTTTGTGGAAATTGCACCACTTCCGAGTGTCATTCTTTGTCTTTCCTTTACCCTTATTTTCCTATATCTTGGACTAGTTGCATGGAGGCTGTTGGTTAGGGTTATCTTTACCATGTTTTGGTTTTTGTGGATTTGCAGAACCAAACTCCCATTTTTTCTGGTGCCTAAATTTATGCTTGATTTTGACAACATATTGATAGGAAGCTCCTAATTAAGAGATGCTTAGGAAATCCATTTCAGTTTGGATGTACCTATGCAAAGCCCCATAGTATTTTAGAATGAGATGCCACTCAGAGACTTTGATACCCAGCTTGGTGCACAAGGTATTTAAAGTATTTATGAACTACGACACTGTTTGGCTCTTCTCTTGCTGCAATGTGTTCCATCTCATGTACTAGTATTCTTAGTTATTAAAAGGGTAGTATTGTTCCTTGATCACATCCACAAAAAAATATCAAGTGGGATCAACCCCATATATTCTCGATTCCTTTGTGGAACCTTTCTCCCAGTAAGTTTCCCCCCAATTATTGACATGTGGGAGAGCCTTCAGGAGTGCAGAGGTAATATTTTCCTTGTCATAAAAATTGTGAAGAGAGAAATAACCTTCTAGAAAATTCACCATTTTTCTAAGGCATCCACATTTATCTGACCTTCAAATACAGGAATATAAAAATTAACTTGTACCTTGAAGGGAGAGGTTCCTCCAAAGTGACCTATTTATGAAGATGTTCCTTTTTCTATTGGTAGGCATTGAAGGATGTGGGAAAATTTCTCCATCATTTCGTCCCTCTATGGCATGAGAGATTTCTCAAGAAACAGGTTAAAATAATATTCTTCTATGCCGTTTTTCTTTTCTTCCACCATAGAGGGTTTCTTGGCCGTGCTAGAGAAATTGTCCTCAAGAGAGACAAGCTCGAGACCCAACTTTATCTACTTGGACCTTGTCGGGGACATGCACTGAAAAATGATCAAGAACAACCTGCTCTTATACCACTGATCTTGATTATTTTCAGAACAAAATGAAAGCAGAGATATTACAATGAAATACACATAAAAATTCCCAGAAACAAATAAATACAACAATACATGATTTCTATTAATGAAAGAAATGTACAAAGACTGTAAAAATATAGAGTGCAAGACTCACTAGAATGGTGGTAACTTTATCTCTGAGAAGATATGTGACGACTACACTCATTCGCCAAAATATGATTACAATGAGGCTCTGAAGGCATTTTAATGATAAACATGAATTCCAAAACCGTAGACATCCAAAAACCAACCCTAGAAGATGAAACTCTAAACTTCATGTGGGCCCCGTTGGGGTAAGTTAGTACATGAACTTCACGTGGTCGTAACTTTTGCATACGATCTCCATTTTAGGCGTGTGATAGCCTGTTGGAAAGGTATTTTCGATAACTACACATTATTCCATCAGGCTATGACTTAGTCTATAGTTTTATTATGGCAAGCCAATAAAACACTATTTAGAGACCCACAACGACCCTGGAAGTACAGAAAGATGTACTGACATGAAAAATGCCAAAATAAGCCAATTGGAATAGGTGTGCGACCACTAATATCCACTTGGATGTTTTTTAGGGATTCAATACAACCCTGTAAGTGAAGAACCCACAATTACGAATAAATTTCCCCATTAGAGAGAAACGTGCTAAACTGAAAACTCTCTAGATGAGCCGGTTGGAAGTTGGAACAGGTGGGTGGACACCAATATCCACCTGGATAAATCCTCCCCCCTTAGGAAGAATTGGTATCCATTGTGTTGAGTGCCCGGGGAAGAGGGGAAATCATTTTATGAATTTGAATATTGGTGGGCTGCATGCCTTGTTGGAGAAGTTGCACTGCTTGTTCTATGGAAGGTTGTCACAAATTTTTTGTTGGCAGGGTTGAATCTATTCCACCAAACTGTTGTCTCTGGGTTTGACGGGGCATTGTGTAGGCACCATTGTATATGAAGAAACAATAAATTCTTTCACTTATGAAATTTTATTCAGCTGGATAGAAGGTACTGAGGTGACAATGGTTGTAGTGGCATTCTGTGCATCCTTTGAACAAACTATGAAGATGTTGAATTTTTTAGTATGAGAGATTACCTTGCGGCAATGTTTTGGTGGAACAATAATTAGAACTATTTCTGGTATCATGTAGATATGACCCCCTAGAGTATTAATGACACTACGAGGTTGAGAATGACAAACAACATGACATTTCCACATATATGGGTGGCCCAAAAAAACATCACATACATCAAGAGGGGCAACAAGAAGCCACCCGATGTTGAATGGTTGCGGGTGTGGTGTTGTCGAAAACCCCAACTGTTTGACGACCTCAGCTGAGATGAGGTTCTTCTAGCTACCATTATCGATAATGAAATGCAATGATGTCCCCTTTACCCACATCTGTTAATGGAAGAGACACTCCCCCTCTTCAGGATCTACTGGTTCTTCTAGATGAATTGTTGCGGTCATGACAATAGAAGTAAGGTCTGCATTGATGATGTGTCCATTTTCAATATTTTCAGGATCAGATTCTGAATCAAGGTTCGACTCCTTGTCTTTGAGCTCGACCATTGATGTCTGTTTCGAGCGAAATTCATCGATGTTGTGCAAGGGGATTTTGTTGAATTTGCACCACTTCTGAGTGTCATTTTTCGTCTTTCCTTTACCCTTATTTTCCTATGTCTTGGAATGGTTTTCTAGAGCATGTTGGTTAAGGAAGTCTTTACCATGCTTTGGTTTTTGCAGATTTGCAGACCCAAACTCCCATTTTCTCTGGTGCGTAAATCTCTACTCAATTTTGACAACATATCGATAGGAAGCTCCTAATGATGAGATGTTTAGAAAATCCATTTCAGTTTGGATGTACCTATGCAGAGCCCCACGATATTTCAGAACCAAATGCCGCTTAGAGTCTTTGATACCCAACTTGGTGCGTAAAGTATGGAAGATTTTTCTGAACTATGACATTGTTTGGCTCTTCTCTTGGTGCAGTTTTTTCCATTTCATGTACTGATATTCATAGTTATCAACATAGTAGTATTGTTCCTTGACTGCATCCACAAAAAAATCCAAAGTGGGATCATCTACATATATTCTTTATTCCTCTATGGAACTTTTATCCTAGTAAGTTTCCTACCAATGTTTGACATGGGGGAGAGCCTTGTAGAGTGAGAAGGTGATGTTTTCCCTGCCAGAAAATTTTTGAATAGAGAAATAACCTTCTAGTAGATTCAACCATTTTTCTAAGGAATCTGCATCTATCTGACCTTCAAATATGGGAATATCAAAATTAACTTGTATCTTGAAGGGAGAGGTTCCTCCAAAGTGTCCTTTGTATGAATATGCGCCTGTTGCTATCAGAAGGAATTGAAGGATGTGGGAAAAATTCTCCATCATTTTGTCCCTCTGTCGCTTGCGAATTTTCTCAAGCTACAGGTTAATAGAATCTTCTGTTCCATTGTTTTTCTTTTTTTCTTCCATAGAGGGCTTCTTGGGCGTGCGAGAGAGATTGTCCTCAAAAGAGACAAGCTCGAGAACGAACTTGCTATACTTGGACCTCATCGGGGAAATGCAATGAGTAACGATCAAGAGCATCCTGCTCTGATACCACTGATCGAGATTATTTTCAGAACAAAATGAAAGTAGATATATTACAATGAAATACACATAAAAATTGCTAGAAACAAAGAAATACAACAATACATGATTTCTATTAATGAATGAAATGTACAAAGACTATAAAAATATATAGTGCAAGACTCGCTAGAATGGTGGTAGATTTATCTTAGAGAAGAGATGTGATGGCTATTCTCGTTCGCTAGAAGAGGATTACAATGAGGGTCTGAAATCCTTTTTATGATAAACATGAATTCCAAAACCCTAGACATCCAAAAACCTAACCCTAGGAGATGAAACACCAAAATTCATGTGGGCCCCGTTGGGGTAAGTTAGTACATTAAATTCCTAGGGTCATAACTTTTTCATACGATCTCCATTTTTAGGCATGTGATAGCCTGTTGGAAAGGTCTTTTCGAGAAATACACATTATGCTATGAAAATATGAATTTATGTATAGTTTAGAGCCCCAAAATGACCCTGGAAGTACATAAATATGTACTGCCATGAAAACTTCCAAAATAATCCAGTTGGAATAGGTGGGCGGCCACCAATATCCACCTAGATTCTGTGTGGAGATTCAAGACAACCCTGTAAGTGAAAAACCCACAATTACAAAGAAATGTCCCCATTACAAAGAAACATGTTGAACTGAAAACTGTCTAGATGAGCCAGTTGGAAGTTGGAACAGGTGGGTGGCCATCAATATCCACCTGGATCAATCCTAACCCCTTAGGAATCAATTGTATCCATTACATTGAGTGCCTGGGGAAGAGGGGAAAGCATTTTATGAATCTGAATCTTGGTGAGATGTGTGCCTTGTTGGAGAAGTTGCGATGCTTGGTTTGTAGAAGGTTGTCACAAACCTATTGCTGGTGGGGTTGAATCCGTTCCAACAACCTGTTGTCTCTGGGTTTGACGAGGAACCGTGTAGGCACCATATTAAGTGAAGAAACGATATCTACTTTCTCTTCTGTAATCTGCTTCTGTTGGATAGAAGGTGATGAGGTTGCAGTGGTTGTAGCGGCCTTCTATGCATCCTTTGAACAAACTATGAAGAAGATGAATTTTGCAGTATGAGAGATCACCTCGCGGCACTATTTTGGTGGAACAACAGTAAGAAGTTCCTCCGGTATCCTGTAGAGCTGACCCCCCAGAGTAATAATGACACTATAGGGTCGAGACTTACAAAAAACATGATGTTTCCAAATATATGGTTGAGCCAAAACAAAATCACATACATCAAGAGGGGAGACATCACACACTACCTCATCCTTGAGGGGTTGGATGCCATAGAACAAGAGACACTGTTGGTTGACACAAAGATCTCATTCCTGGTGAATCCACCTGATGTTGTATGGCTGCGGGTGTGGTGTTGTCGACAAATCCAACTGTATGACGACCTCAACTGAGATGATGTTATTCTGGATGCCATTATCAACAATGAAATGCAATGAGGTCCACTTTACCCACATATGTGAATGGAAGAGGTGCTCCCCCTCTTTAGGATCTTCTGGTTGAATTGTTGTGGTCATGACAATAGCAGTAGGGTTTCCATCGATGATATGTCCATTTTGAATATTTTCTAGATCAAATTTCGAATCAGATTTTGGCTCCTTGTCTTTGACCTCGACCACAAATGATTTTTTCTATCGACATTCATCGGTGTTGTGCCATAGGATTTTGTGGAAGTTGCACGACTTCCTAGTGTCATTCTTTGTCTTTCCTTTACCCTTCTTATCCTTTGTCTTAGACTGGTTTTCTGGAAGCGTTGGTTAGGGTTTTCTTTACGATGATTTTTTTGTTGCGGATATGTAGACCCGAAATCCCTTTTGTCTTGGTGCCTAAATTTCTGCTCAATTTTGACAACATATTGATAGGAAACTCCCAATGATGAGATATTTAGGAAATCCATTTCGGTTTGGATGTACCTATGAAGAGCCCCATTATATTTCAGAACCAGATGCCGCTCATAGTCTTTGATACCCATATTGGTGCGCAAGGTATGGAAAGTATCTGTGAACTATGAAACTGTTTGGCTCTTCTATTACCGCAGTGTGGTCCATCTCATGTACTGGTATTCATAGTTATCAAGAGGGTAGTATTATTCCTTGACGACATCTACAAAAATATCCCAAGTGGGATTGGCCCCATATATTCCTGATTCCTTTGTGGAAATTTTCTCCTAGTAAGTTTCCCATGAATGTTTGACATTGGGGACAACCTTGAGGAATACGAAGGTAATCTCTTCCTTGTTGGAAAAATTATGAATAGAGAAATAACCTTCTAGCAGATTAAACCATTTTTCTAAGGCATCCGCATCTATCTGAAATTCAAATACGATAATATCAAAATTAAATTGTACCTTGAAGGGAGAGGTTCCTCCAAAGTGGCCACTTGATGAAGATGCACCTGTTGTTAGGGACCTAACCCCTCACGTAGGTAGAATAGTATATTTCCATGTAATAAAGGTCAATATTAATAATTCCTATCAATAAGGAATAATAAGTCCAATGTAAGAAGACCTAATAGAAGCTTTCGCTTCTAGAAGGATCTTCCTCTAGATTTTTATTTTGATAGACATATTTAGTATAAATAAGAGTGGGGGGTATGAGAAGTTTTGTCTTGGATATTATTGTAATAGAGTTATGTTTTTCTGGAGGTTTCCCCCTCGAAGAAGCAAGTGAACATTGCTCTCAGTAATCAAAGTTCTCTTTCTGGTGTTATTCTGGTATTATTTTGGTATTATTGTGGTGTTGTTCTGATTATATCAATGTTTATGTTCCATTTCTAGCTAATTATTTATGTTCTTCATACTATTTATATCTGGAATATTACAAGTGGTATCAGAGTACCTTCCTCAACAGAAAATTGTGGGTTAATTTTTTGTTTAGGGTAGAGATGTATCATACATCTTTAAGCTACAAAGATCTGTCATTACGCGCATAAACCCACGGTCGGGTATTCATACAGGTAGCAAATACAAGTGGTACTTAAGCACACATCTGTTCGCCACCCTTGTAACCCCTTTGAGTGCTGCATCAGACAACACATGTATACGAATCGACCTAGATCTCCCGAAGCCCTCCATAGATAAACCGATCGGCCACCTAACTGCTATAGTGCCACCGTGAAAAACACTTAGGAAGATACTCTCTAGTACCTAGGTATTCAGGTAGTACGACTAAGGGCACAGTCTAGCCTCTTTAGTTGGTTCCCTGAGATATTGGGCCGAGTACTACTGTTGGACCCCACACGTATATCAGAGAGATATAGCACAGGGAAAACCCTTGTCCATAGAACCCTTGAATAGCCTAACCTTTGGGATAGAAACAAAATAGAACAAACAAGATATATTTCCACGCAGCTGTGTCTCCTGCATTCGGGTTGCGAAATTACTACACATTTCTTCCTGTTAAGCATTTGGGCATTTCATCATTGCAATATTCTTCAGATCGGAGTATAACTTTGCAAGAGTAAAAAAAAATAAATTCTGGATCCTGTTGGCACCATTATTTGAGACCTATCCCGTTGGATTTCTCTCTTCACCCTTATTGCAATCATACCTATCATTTTTCAGCAATTTGTTTTTCTCGTGGACCTGACCCCCTTCCAACACCCTTATTTGGGCTTTACCCCATTGGATTCAACTCGTCGCCCTGATCGTTGTGATATACTTCACCCATAACCCATTTTCTGTGTGGTCCCACCCACCCCTTTTCGTGTTACCTCTTCATCATGGCCCACACCATAGCCAAGACTTGGAAGCTCGCTTCAATGCCTTGCACTCTAATTTCATAGAAACCCAACAAGAATTGAGATAACTCAGTTCCAATATTTCCACCATTAATAAAAACATGCATTCTTCCATCACCTCCAAAATAGAGGAACTCAAACAAGACCTTGCTACCAAGCTTGAACCCGTCAGTATGATGATTTGTGCCAAGCTGCATATCCCTACAGATATTCCCTGATTTGACCCACCTTTGAAAATCAAAGGTGAAACTTCCTCTCATTCCCAAAATTTTTAGCCCCATCACTTTCAGTGTGACCTACGCCTTCCACGCGTGGATGTGACCAAATTTGATGGCTCGAATCCTACTGGCTAGGTAACTCAAATGGAACATTAATTCTCTTTGTATGGAATTACATATGAGTTGTCCAAACTTTGGTATGGTGTTCTCCATCTAGATAAAGAACGTTGGCAATGGTGGAAATGGAGAAAAAATGACCGCCAAGGGTATGTGGCTTGGACACACTTTGTGAAAAAGATTTATGAATGCTTTGAAACTGACACCAACTATTTAGGCCGTTTGACAAAGTTGAAACAATCTGGCACAATGGAAGACTTTATAGCCACTTTTGAGCGATTGGATTTTCATAGAGAGGGAATGTATAATGATTTTTTTTCGAGAATGTTTTATTAGTGGCCTCAAGGATGAGATTCGTGCCCATGTCCTCATGGCACGACCTTAGAGTTGGGTGGAGGCTACTAAAAGAGCTACGGAAGCACAACAGGTTGTCTCTTCTCAAAACCTAAAACCCTCCTTTATTCCTCACACTAAACCAATCACTCCCACTCCTTCTTTTACTCCACTAAAGATCCAAAAATTGACTAGGGATGAAATGGATGAATGCCAAATCAAAGGCCTTTGTTATAATTGTGATGACAAATATTTTCCTGGGCATAATTGTAAGGAACACAATATTTTTGTGGGTGTCTCAGAGGATGTTTCAGAAGAGGATGTTAAGGCTCCCCTTTTGTCTGTGTCACCTAAACCCACTGATATGACCCCTCCCTCAGACCCTCCCAAAGTAGAACCGATCATTTCCCTAAATTCTCTCAATGGATTCTCTGCTCCCCAAACCCTCAAGCTAATTGGTTACATTAAGCATAGGAAGGTCATCATTCTTGTTGATAGCGGAAGCACCCATAATTTTATTCATCGCTGCATTGCCCAAGAAACTAATTACTATATCCCTGCCGTCAATATTTTTCAAATCATGATTGCAAATGAAGGGTCTATGAAATGTGGAGGGCGTTGTGAAAATGGGCGTCTCCAAATTGGTGAATACCACCTGAAATCTCAAATGTTTGCTATCGACATGGGCGATTGTGACATTGTGTTGGGTTCATAATGGCTAAGGAATTTGGGTCCCATTCTCATGGATTTTAAGGAATTAACCATGCAATTCGACCAGGAGGGACAACAATATAAGTTTGAAGGCATCACTACCGGTTCCCTCGAGATCATCAATTCCCATCGCATGGAAACGATTCTCAAAAAGGGTCATTATGGAATTATTTCCCAACTCCATTGCATACAAGCCACTGAGACACCCTTTGTGTCACATGATCTCCAATCCATCCTCTCTAAACATCAAGTGGTTTTTTCCACTCCCAAGGGACTCCCTCCTTCCCATGGTGTTCATGATCATTCCATTCCCCTTGTCCCAGAAATCCTTTCTTTATCCGTCCCTATCATCACCCCTTTTCCATAAAAAATGAAATTGAGAAAATTGTTCAAGCATTGCTCAACGTAGGTGTTATCCGCCCTAGTATGAGCCCCTAATATTATCTTGTGGTCATGGTCCTTAATAAATAAGGTTCTTGGCACATGTGTACTGACTTCTTCACCGTCAACAAACTCACCATTAAAGACAAATTTCCCATTCCTGTCATTGATGACCTCTTGGATGAATTGAGTGGTGCCTAATTCTTTACTAAACTTGATGTTCGTTCTGGCTACCACCATATCCTTATGAACTAGGCAGACATTCCTAAGACTACATTTAGAAATCATGAGGGCCACTGATTTTTTGGTCATGCCGTTTGGCATGTGTAATTCTCCCTCCACTTTACAAATCCTCATGAATCATGTCTTCTGTCCTTTTCCCCGTCATTTTTTCTTAGTTTTCTTTGATGATATCCTCATCTATAGTAAAACTCGGGTCTTGATCATGTGGATCAAGTTCTCCATCTACTCTCTCAGCACCAAATTTTCCTCAAAGAATATAAATCTTCTTTTGGCGCCTCAAAAGTCAAGTACTTGGGTATTCTTGTTGGCAAGGATGGTGTTAGGGCAGATCCTGAAAAGATTGAAGCTATGCAAGATTGGCCTCACCCAAAGACTTTCAAAATATTGCATGGATTTTTGGGTTTAACAGGTTATTATCGCAAGTTTGTTAAGAATTATGGAAAGATTGCGACACCTCTCACTGCTCTCCTTAAAAATAGTTCTTTCACTTGGACTCCAACAACTGCTCAGGATTTTCAAACCTTGAATATGGCCATGTGCACCACTCCAGTCCTAGCCCTTCCTGATTTCACAAAGACCTTTATCATGGAATGTGATGCTTTCGAGAAAGGAATTGGTGCAGTCCTTATGCAAGAGGGCCGGCCTTTGGCCTTTACCAACAAACAAATTTCAGAGAAAAATTTGGGCAAATCAATGTATGAAAAGGAAATGTTGGCTATTATGCATGTCATGGATATTTGGCGCCCTTATCTATTGGGGAAACGCTTCCAAATTAAGACAGATCATCAAAGCCTCAAGTATTTTTTGGAACAACACCTTTCCTCCCCAGAGAAACAAAAATGGGTGACTAATCTCTTTGGATATGATTATGAGATCATTTAAAAGCAAGGAAAAGACAATGTGGTTGCTGATGCACTTTCCAGAAAATATGAAGATGAAGGGTCCCTTTTTTCTCTCTCCTTCATTGTACATGATTGGCTCCAAGATGTTTTCCAAGAATGGCTACATGATCCTAAACGTTCGCATCTGATACAAAAATTGTAGGCCAATTCTCCAATCTCCCCAGGGTACTCTTGGCTCAATGATGAGCTTCGATACAAAGGTCGTTTGTATTTAAGTAAACAATCAAAACTTTAATCCAAGTTACTTTCTGAGCTTCATGCTACACCCACCGTTGGGCACTCCATGTTTACTAAAACCTATGACCAGGTCAAATGTTCTTTTTTCTGGGATGGTATGAAACACGACGTTCACAATTTTGTGGCTCAATGTGATGTGTGTCAATGCAACAAGGGAGAAACAATCAAATCTCCTGACACACTACAACCACCTTCGATTACACATGCTATTTGGCAGGATATATGTATGGATTTTATTGTAGGATTACCTAAATCGGGCAATAAATCCGTCATCATGGTGGTAGTTGATCGTCTTTCCAAGTATGCTCATTTTTTTTCTCTTTAACACCCATTTACAACATCCAATGTGGCTCAAATTTTCATGGATCAGGTCTTCAAGCTTCATGGCATGCCTCAGTATATTGTTTCTAATCGTGACCAAACTTTCACTAGCAATTTTTGGCAAGAAATGTTCAAGCTACAAGACACCCAATTATATATCAGAAAAACTTATCATCCCCAGACTGATGGTCAAACTAAAGTTGTCAACAAGTTTTTGGAAACATATTTGAGGTGTTTTTCATCGGAAAGGAAAAATCAGTGGGATCAATGGTTACTACTAGATGAATGGTGGTACAACACTTCTTACAATACAACTACCCGCATGACTCCTTTTGAAGCGATATATGGACAAAATCCACCTTCAATTCTCTCATATTTTCCAGGTGTCTCAAAGGTCCAGGCGGTTTACCAAACACTTATAGTTCGAGAGGCTATTCTCTGTACCCTCAAAGATAATTTGGTCATGGCCCAAAATCGCATGAAGAAACAAACAAATCAAGGTCGCTCTGAACGTCAATTTGCAGAAGGTGATCATGTGTTTCTTCGACTGAAACCTTACAAGAAAAATTCCCTCAAGGCTAACCATTGTCAGAAACTGGCGCCCAAATTTTATGATCCTTATACCGTTCTCAAGCATGTGGGACATGTGGCATATCAGTTAGATTTTCCCAGTCATTCTAAGCCCCATCATGTTTTTCATGTTTCCTTCTTAATGAAGGTAATTGGAACTAAGTTCCAAACTCAAACCAACCTTCCCGAGTTGGATGAAGAAGGATCCATTTGGATACAACCACAAGTAATTTTGAACCAATGTGAGCTTCGTCTGTGTCAACAAACCATCAAGGAAGTGTTAGTCTAGTGGAAAGATACAACTCCAACAAATGCCACTTGGGAACCAAATACCATTCTGCAACAATTTCCTCATCTAAATCCTTGAGGACAAGGTTGTTTTTAAGGGGGAGGACATGTTAGGGAGATAACCCCTCACGTAGGTAGAATAATATATTTCCATGTAATAAAGGTCAATATTAATAAGGCCTAGCAATAAGGAAGAATAAGTCCAATGTAAGAAGACCTAATAGAAGCTTCTGCTTCTAGAAGGATATTCCTCTAGATTGTTCTTTTGATAGACATATTTAGTATAAATAGGAGTTGAGGGTATGAGAAGTTTTGTCTTGGATATTATTGTAATAGAGTTCTTCTCCGTTGGAGGTTTCCCCCTGAAGAGGAAAGTGAACATTGCTCTCAGTAATCAAAGTACACTTTCTGGTGTTTTTCTGGTATTATTTTGGTATTCTTGTGGTGTTGTTATGGTTATATTGTTGTTTATATGCCATTTATAGATAATTAGTTCTGTTTTGCATACTATTTTATATCTGGAATATTACACCTATTTCTATTGACAGTCGTTGAAGGACATGGGAAATATTCTCCATCATTTCGTCCCTCCGTCATGTGAGATCTTGCTCAAGCAATAGGTTAATAGAATCTTCTTCTCCATCATTTTTTTTCTACCACCATAGAGGGTTTATTGGGCATGCGAGATAATTTTCCTGAAGAGATATAAGCTCGAGACCGAACTTGCTATACTAAGAGCTTGTCGGGGACATGCACTGAAAAACGATCAAGAGCAACTTGCTCTAATACCACTGATATGGATTATTTTCAGAACGAAATGAAATAAGAGATATTACAATGAAAGACACATAAATATTTACAGAAATAGATAAATAAAACAATACATGATTTATATTAATGAAATAAATGTATAGATACTGTAAAAATACAGAGTGCAAGACTCGCTAGAATGGTGGAAAATTTATCTCTGAGAAGAGATGTGACGGCTACACTCATTTGTGAGAAGATGATTACAATGAGGATATGAAGGGACTTTTATGATAAACATGAATTCCAAAACCCTGGGCATTCCAAAACCTAACCCTAGGAGATGAAACACCAAAATTCATGTGGGCCCTGTTGGGGTAAGTTACTACATTAACTTCCCAGGGTCGTAACTTTTGCATACGATATCCGTTTTAGGCACGTGATAGCCCGTTGGAAAGGTAGTTTCGAGAAATACACATTTTTCTATCAAAATATGAGTCAATCTACAATTTTACTATGTAAATACAAAAAAAAACTGTTTAGATCCCCAAAATGGCTCTGAAAGTATAAAAAGATGTATTGACATGAAAAGTTCCAAACTATGCCAGTTGGAATAGGTGGGCAACCACCAATATCCATCTGGATTTTGTTTTGGGCTTCAGGATAGCCTCGTAAGTATAGAACCCACAATTATAAATAAATTTCCCCATTACAAAGAAACATGTTGAACCGAAAACTGTCGAGATGAGCTAGTTGGAATTTGGAACAGGTGGGTGGCCATAAATATCCACTTGGATAAATCGTCCCCCCTTAGGAAGAAATGGTATCCATTGGAGTGAGTTCTCGAGAAAGAGGGGAAATCCTTTTCTTAATTTGAATCTTGGTGAGATGTGTTCCTTTTTAGTGAAGTTGTACTGCTTAGTCCATGGAAGGTTGTCATGAACCTGTTACTGGCGAGGTTGAATCTGTTCCACCAACTTGTTATTTCTAGTTTTGACGGGTCATTGTGTAGGCACCATTATAGGTGAAGAAAAAATATTTTCCTTCTCTTCTGCAATCTTCTTCTGCTAGATAGAAGGTGCTGAGGCTGAAGTGGTTGTAGTGGCCTTCTGTGCATCCTTTGAACAAACTGCGAAGAGTATGAATTTCGCAGTATGAGAGATTACCTTGCGACACTATTTTGGTGGAAAAATAGTCAGAACTACCTCTGGTATCCTATAGAGTTGACCCCCCAGAGTAATAAAGACACTACATGGTTGATACTTACAAAAAACATGACGTTTCCAAATATATCGTTGGTCCAAAACAACATCACAAACATCAAGAGGGTAAACATCACACACTACCTCATCCTTGATGGCTTGGATGCCATAGAAAAGGTGATACTGCTGGCTGACACAAAGATCTCGTCCCTGGTAAGCCACTCGATGTTGTATATTTGTGGGTGTGGTGTTGTCAACAACCCCAAATATTTGACGACATCAACTAAGATGAGGTTCTTCTGGTTGCCGTTATCAACAATGAAATGCAACAGGGTCTGCTTGTTACAAGGAAAATCTCTCTATGGCATGGGGTAAACCACAACAGACATAATTCCATGAAGAAATCAACTCTAATCCCAAGTATTCTATATAAATGAAATGCTAACAAGACAAGGCCAAGAGTGTACATCGTCCAAACGTTTGATGAAAACCACCATTGAGCATGCAACTCAAAAATTTATACCCACAAATTGTCCTCAACAACCAAGATACGTAAGCATATGGTGATAATATATAATGTTATCATAATCCATTAACATACATGAGAAATATGCCCATGGAATAATAATTCAAATATTTGCAAGATATCAATTGGACGAGAAAATAGTATTTCTATTAAAATAATCAACATAAGTATATATGTGACAAAATTTTGTAACGACACATATCAGAACCGAGAAACTAAGTCCCTCCAGCTAGACCTCCACCACTTCAATCCTTCACTAAAGGAAAGATCATATAAAGGAGAAAATGAGGTTCTCCATCACAAAGAAGGAAGAGCTTGGGGGTTGAACAATGAGTTCATAATTTCAAGGAGAAAGGGATGCAGACTCACTATGAAGTGAAATTTCTCCGAGTATCTTTTCTCTCAAATTTTAATTCTCCCCTACAAGGCTTGGATATGGCTAAATTTATAGCCTTCAAATGGAAATGAAAGGTCTATTCAGAGCATTTCCAGTATATGGAAGGTCAAGGATCATGGATCTCGTGAAATGACATGGAAACCCGACATAATTTTTAATTTTGAGAACCAAACCCGATGTACACGAGCTGTAGTGGAGAAACCTGCGTATATGCTTGTTGTCTAACTGATAGGGCGCGTATATGTGGGAAAATGTGCTTTTTTTGCTCTGGAAGGTACAAAAGGGGACTTCAAGTCTGCATAGGGAAATGGACAGGCCATCCAAGCAAGTTGCATGGGGTGAGAAAAAATTGTTGTAACATATTCCCCCTAATGTGTGAGGTTAGAGGAGTATCTGAGATGGCCGAAATACATTATAATTACTAGAAGTGAAGTAATGGAGATTCAACTGGAAGTGATAGTTACTCATGAGAATATTAAAATCCATAATGAATTTGTACACATGGCTGCCAATCTAAATTACACTACAGATCCATGCAAAAATATACCAAATAGTTGTTCATGACCATGAAGAGGAAATACAAAGAAGACACATACCATAGGCTATCATAGTCATGAACAAGGCCCAGTGGAATCCTGTCTCAAAATCAATCTGAAGATATCTATATACAGTGGAGTACAATCTAATCTCCTATGATCACTGAAGTCACATAGGTACTAGTCAAATGAAAGACAAAAACACAATAAGAATACTGCTACTGTAAGTTGGAGGTATTCTACACTATCGGTCGAAGGTGCAAGTATACATCATGTGAATAGAAGAGTTGATGTCGAACACAATGAGACTTCATCTAATTACTAGTCATTAGGGTATAGCATTAACAAACAAGAGACAAACTACCGATAATGAAAGTAGGTATCAAGGCACCAAGTACACTCTTACAAGTGTGAATAAGGGTGTTTAGGTCAAACACTTGAAGAATCCATTGATCATGATACATTGATGTATTCCCAATTGTCGATGGTGGGAGAACCTGCCACTGATGACTGCAAGCCTCTAGGTCTAATTTGAAAAATAGATGAATTGAAGTCTATGGAAGGAGACCCACTAAAATGATAGCATTAGGGCATCTCTAATCAACCAACATGAGGTACAAAGTAGTATCTTGATGACTAGGAAGATATCAAACGAATAGGATGTTATCGAACCAATGACCCTGTGCGTCTTTCACATGCACTAAATGCAATTAGTGCATGAAAAATAATCTCTAAATATATTCCAATAAGGAATACTGTAGACAAAGGCGAGGAAACCACCAATAAGGCTAATGGAATCCAAGACATTGCATGAATCCCAATGTGTGAATAGATTTCTTGTCGTTGAAAACAAGGGAAACCCCCCAGTCAACGACCAATGAGGAGATGTCAACTGCTCGGTTCAAGGTTACCTACCCATAATGAAAGTAGGACAAGGGTGCATGGTAGGAATAAAACTTCATGTGACGCTGAGGCACACTGAGGGTATGGCCAACATGTAAAGTCAAGAGTTCTGAGAAATGCCTGAAACAAACTTATAGACTTCCTTTGAACAAGAGAAAGAGACATATGGATAACTCAGGCAACATAGACTTGATGAAAAATATTCGTGATGCAAGAGGCATTAACAAACTCTCCATAGGGACTGGAAGAATAACCAGTTGGAGGAGTAAACTCTAAGTAACAATCTAAAATTCCTAAGTCATGCTAAACCCAATATTTGGATGATAGTGGACTCAAAAGTTTTTGCTCTATTCAAAGGTGACACAATTGCTATCGATATGAGATAATATTATTTTCCCGCCCATTTTTTTTTGTTTTTTCATAGGCAAAGAAATGATATGATACAAGAGAGGAAACAAGTGTCGCGGGTAAGCAACTAGATCCAAACAATGGAACATACCTATGCTGAATGCAAGCAAGTTCATGCAGGGCATGGACACTCGGGGGAATGTTTCCTCTTAGGGTACATGGTGTCAAGCTACAAAGGATATAAACAAGGCTCTTCTTCGCTAGTGATGCAAATTGCTGAGGTAAGAGGCTTATAACAGGAAAGAAGGAACACACAATAGGCTCAATATTGCAAGTAGGAGGATGGAATGTGATTATAACTTAACTCCAAAGAATGCCCTTTTTCATAGATTTAGTCCTCTAGGCCCGAAAAATTATAAAATAATACCCAGGAGAACTCTTCTAGCCAATGTTGACTAGAGTATTCCTTTTTCGTAAGTAGTCTACTTGGTCTGAAAAAGGGTTAAAATTAAAAAAAATAGACGTCCTTTAAAATACATTTAACAAGTGTGAAAGAGACAAGTTAACTTGGAAATATTTTCGCTTTTTTAGAGAGTCAGAAAAGAGCTTAACCAAGACTCGACAGGATTCCCATAGGTAAGGATTAGAATGCTTTTGAGTAAGAATATGAGACTTCGTCTAATTACTAGTCATTAGGGTATAGCATTAACAAACAAGAGACAAACTACCGATAATGAAAGTAGGTATCAAGGCACCAAGTACATTCTTACAAGTGTGAATAAGGGTGTTTAGGTCAAACACTTGAAGAATCCATTGATCAGGATACATTGATGTATTCCCAATTGTCGATGGTGGGAGAACCTGCCACTGATGACTGCAAGCCTCTAGGTCTAATTTGCAAAATAGATGAATTGAAGTCTATGGAAGGAGACCCACTAAAATTATAGCATTAGGGCATCTCTCATCAACCAACATGAGGTACAAAGTAATATCTTGATGACTAGGAAGATATCAAACGAATAGGATGTTATCGAACCAATGACCCTGTGCGTCTTTCACATGCACTAAATGCAATTAGTGCGTGAAAAATAACCTCTAAATATCATCCAATAAGGAATACTGTAGACAAAGGTGAGGAAACCACCAATAAGGCTAATGGAATCCAAGACATTGCATGAATCTCAATGTGTGAATAGATTTCTTGTCGTTGAACACAAGGGAAACCCCCCAGTCAACGACCAATGAGGAGATGTCAACTGCTCGGTTCAAGGTTACCTACCCATAATGAAAGTAGGACAAGGGTGCATGGTAGGAATAAAAATTCATGTGACTCTGAGGCACACTGAGGGTATGGCCGACATGTAAAGTCAAGAGTTCTGAGAAATGCCTGAAACAAACTTATAGACTTCCTTTGAACAAGAGAAAGAGACATATGGATAACTCAGGCAACATAGACTTGATGAAAAATATTCGTGATGCAAGAGGCATTAACAAACTCTCCATAGGGACTGGAAGAGTAACCAGTTGGAGGAGTAAACTCTAAGTAACAATCTAAAATTCCTAAGTCATGCTAAACCCAATATTTGGATGATAGTGGACTCAAAAGTTTTTTCTCTATTCAAAGGTGACACAATTGCTATCGATATGAGATAATATTATTTTCCTGCCCATTTTTTTTTGTTTTTTCATAGGAAAAGAAATGATATGATACAAGAGAGGAAACAAGTGTCGTGGGTAAGAAACTAGATCCAAACAATGGAACATACCTATGCTGAATGCAAGGAAGTTCATGTAGGGCATGGACACTCGGGGGAATGTTTCCTCTTAGGGTACATGGTGTCAAGCTACAAAGGATATAAACAAGGCTCTTCTTCGCTAGTGATGCAAATTGCTGAGGTAAGAGGCTTATAACATGAAAGCAGGAACACACAATAGGCTCAATATTGCAAGTAGGAGGATGGAATGTGATTATAACTTAACTCCAAAGAATGCCCTTTTTCATAGATTTAGTCCTCTAGGCCCAAAAAATTATAAAATAATACCCAGGAGAACTCTTCTAGACAATGTTGACTAGAGTATTCCTTTTTCGTAAGTAGTCTACTTGGTCCGAAAAAGGGTTAAAATTAAAAAAACTAGACGTCCTTTCAAATACATTTAACGAGTGTGAAAGAGACAAGTTAACTTGGAAATGTTTTCGCTTTTTTAGAGAGTCAGAAAAGAGCTTAACCAAGACTCGACAGGATTCCCATAGGTAAGGATTAGAATGCTTGTGAGTAAGAATATGAGGTTCGAACACACAATCATATCGAAACTATAAGGAACTCTCGGTCCTATGGAATAACTTCTGCATGGGAACCAAATGGCACAAAGGTTCTAAATAGGGCACCCATGTTTCGTAAGCGTATACCACTTAGTAAAGACACTTCTAGTAGTAGTAAGAAGTTTTCGCGTCGCTAATAAATGGGTTCATACCTAAGGCATATGGATCACAGTGATAGGATGATGCAAGAATGCAAACAAAATGACAACCTATCCTATATGTTGGTTAAAGAAAATACTTGCCAAAGGCATGAATGGGGGATATGATGCTAGAAACCAAAAAAATCCTGGACAATAAACACCAAAACCAACTCTTTCCACTGTATTATTAGTCCATAAGGTCAAAAAATTAGCGCAAACTATATATAGTGAGTAAAAAATTTCTACTAATAGTAAAAATAAACCATTTTACCATACCAAATTTTGAGTTTTTTCACCCACATAATGCATTTTAGGCCATTTTCCCCACGATCTTCAAGTGCCGATTGCAGGATCTACGATCAACAGAATTAGCAACCATCTTGACCAAGTAAGTTCCCATCCCCTCTTCTTCGCTTTCAGTGGTTTGAATCTCAATTTTAGGTCCCATTTTTTGAGTTTTAGAGGGCACAAAATGTAAACTAGAGCATACACAGGTGATATTTCATCGAGTCGTGTACATGCCTCCATGTATGTGGGAAAATCAAAGACTTCCTGTGTATATGTGGATCTATATGCAATTGTTAGCATGTTATCCCGCGTACAAGTTCATGAACACCTTTTTTGACAAGATTTGACTCAAAAAATGACTTTTGCTTTGCAGGATGGTGATTGAATGGAGGGAGAGGGAGAATGAAGAGATATATGCAACAGTGGAAAGAGATGCAGGGGCCCAAATGTTTTTAAAAATATATGGCCTTTATAAATTTTGGGCTCTTAAAGGAATGAGGGCTCAAGGAGGTTAGTCTAGATGCTCGTAAACCTCTTGGATCCAGAGACACATGCCTTCAATATCGATGGGAAACCATTGAGGATTGAAGTGGACAACATATATTTTATCACAAGATTGTTTCACCAGGGCGAGATAGTGAATCTTAAGGCTCGGGGGGATGGGGGTGGCATGACCATGGAGGAGTACATTGCCACCCATTGTGCTGCAGGCACATATAAAGTAGGGATCTAACTCCCAATCAGGGCGATCGAGAAACTGAGATTAAAGATATTCATACTTGTTCTTACATGGATCTAGGGGTTGGCCTCGTTGCACCAGGCCTCAAGGCCACTCATGTTCTATGAGGTGGAGTGTTTACAAGGGAAGGGATTGCAAAAACAGGAAAACGAGAAATTTCAGATTTGCATCCATTTTGTGTTGTTTTTTCTTTGAGCAGGTTCTAGGCTTGAGCCATAGAGTAGAGACTATTCCACATGGACCTCATGATCTATCCATGTCAAGGTGGACCGACGTGATGAGGTGACTAGGAGGTGGTAGGGTGCCAACACCTTACAATGACGATTTCTTTTTCTGGTGGCATCAACGAGTCATAGCCATTGACGATTACTCTTATGCTGGGATCGACTACAGAGGGGATATGGATATGAATTTACCACTAGGTTCCGCCTAAGGTCAAATTGGTAAGAAATATTTTTATATATTTCATTTTTTTGTTTTTTTCAAAAAGAATAAAAAACACAAATATTTTTGTATGGTACAAGTACTAACAATTTCTTTTTCATGCAGATGTAGGTCCGCGATGAACAGAGGGATTCCCACGACATTGGTAGAGGATATAGGGAGATGGGCATGCGAGAGGAGATGTGGATAGAGTGATGTAGAATGTGCAGGGGAACCTGTCTTGATTGACACACATGATACCTATGGTTCAAGTGGAGGATATTCTAGAGGCCATGCAACAACAGGTGGTGGGTGTACCCCGTGTGTGGTTGTGACTCTTCTGATGCATCACAAACATCGTAGTGTGCTATCATGATACGTATCTGACACCATAGGTGTAGATGCCATGGTCATTTATATGCCGACCATATACGTATTTTGAGGGTGTGAGCCCCATTTTGTACCATGCACCATATTTTTTGAAAAGATGAAATATACAAAAAATTTGTTCTTCGACTTTACTTATATATGTTACAATGTGTACATGCATCAATGTGTTTTATTTACTTAGTTATGTGAAAAATTCCAATCTAAAACATAATTAGCAAATGCATCAGATACATGATTATAACTTCTAGGTATGTGATTATAAGTAAGAAAATCAAAGTATCATTCCAAAAGTCGTACTTGTAGGAATCATTGGAGTAGAGTAGGGTCTGACACATGATAACTTCTGTTTAACTAACATACGACTAACTGGGAGTCCAGGTGAACCTATAAATATAGAACACCATGTGAAATGACACCGCGTAATAGTTCTATAACGACACTATAATCAACCACATTATTAGTTGATGTCTCCAAATGAACGCCACCCGAAGACACCAGTTGGCCCTCGGGTGAGTAAATGACCCAAGCGGCAGAAGTCATGTTCCGTGTATGACGACTGACACTATTTGTGAATCCTAGGTAAATTGAAGTCTTCATTGAAATATGCTAACCAAGGGAAAACTTGATAAGAAAACCAATGAAACAAAGGAATATATATATATACACTAAGATACACTGGTATACAGAAGGTCACACCCAAGTTTGAGGGCTAAAGTGTAATACGTTTTAAGGTAAAGCCCATTTCTGGGCTCATCCAACATATTCCCTTTATTATATTCCAATTCATAGGCTCCTTTCTCTAAAACACGTCGCATGATATAAGGATTGTGCCACATGGGGTTGAACTTTCCTACACCCAATAGTTCTTTGGATTGGTCATATAGGAGAACCAAGTCACCCTCAACATACTATCGAGGATAGACAAAATTATCATACTGAACCTTAACACATTGTTTATTCAATTTGATAGCCATATACACATATCGACGTTGCTCATCGAGACATTCTAGGTGCACAAGGCGTTCTTCAAGATCAGATGTGTTAGGTAGGAGCTCAATTGCCAGTTTGAGAGAATGGATTTCACATTCAATCAGAAGGATCGACTCCACGCCATGTACTAAATGAACAAGAGAAAAAATAGTGGAAGTCTTTACCAAGGTTCGATATGCCCAAAGTGCAAGGTAAAGCATCACATGCCAGTCAGATTTACTCTGGCTGATAGTTTTTTGCAAGATGGTATTGAGATATTTATTCACTGCCTCTACTTGTCCATTTTCCCGGGGATAATAAGGGGAAGAATGATTGTTCTTGAACACCATTTTTGATGCTAACTCTTTCATCATTTCATTTTGAAAGTGACTACCATGATCAATGAAATTATATTTTGGGATTATGAATCGAGCTATAATTTGGTTGAATACAAAGAATGCTGTAGTCTTAGCATTTGATTTAATAGTAGGCATGGACTCTGCCCATTTAGTGAAGTAATCCACAACCACAATGATATGATGATGCCCCACAACCGAAGCTAGGTTACAATCCATAAAATATACCCCCCACTTGGTGAAGGGACTGATGGTTATGACTCAGTGAAGAGGGGTTGGGTGCAAGCACCTTTTTTGAGCAAACACCTGACAAGGGTGACACTTCTTGACCGCTTCAACACAATATTTAAAAATTGATGGCCAAAAATAATCGACTCATAATATTTTTGGGTTGTCGCAAGCCCGGATAGATGACCACCAAATTCTCCACTGTGACATTCATTGAGAACCGAATCATCTTCCTCATGAGTCAAGCAATGACACAAACTATTATCTACTCCTCGACGATACAAAGTGTCGTCGATGATGAGGTAATTTTTAGTCTGATGACGTATACGTTGTCGATTGTCTCTCTACAGATGCTAGGATAGCTTCAAGTTTTGAAGATAAATTAAAATGTCTCCATACCAGAGGTCCGAACATGAGATAAGGAAGACATATTCATCCGTGAATGAATCATCATGAAAAATATCCTCATCTAGTCGAGGGAACAATGATATCAACTTGGAAAAACTAACGATTTCTTAGACTTTGCCAAAGCAAAATAGAGATCAAATTCTTGCAAAATAACATTCCACTTATTGTATTTCCACCCTATGATACACCTAGTGAGGATGCATTGAAATGTATTAATATATGCAACTACAATAGTTTTTCAAAGTAATATATAATATCGTAATCTTTGAACTCAATGTATGATGACTAAGGATAGTTTTTCTACATGAGAGTATTTAATTTCAGGACCGACTAAGTTTCAATTGAGATAGTAGACAATGTGCTCATGGAGCTCATCATCCTCCTGAACCAAAACCATACCAACCATCCCTTCAGACATGGCGATATAAATCAAATAGTCTCTATTGTATTCTGGAGGCTTGAACAGAGGCACTGATACCAAGTCTTTCTTAAGAGCATCGAAGGATTCCTGGGCTCGCTCATCCCATATAAACAGAGTATCCTTCTTCAAAAGATGCATGAAACCCTTAGTTAAATTGGCATAGTTCACTATGAACCGACACAAAAAGTTATCCTTCCCCTGTAAACGTTGAAGTTGTCAAATTTTGCGCGGGGGAGGAAATCAAAGTATTTCCTCAACCTTCATAGGATCTACCATGATCCCATGCTCAGATACTAAGAATCCTAAAATACGTCTCGACCTAACACATACAATGCACTTGTGAGGGTTCAACCGAATGCGATACTAACAACATCTCTAAAATACTATTCGAAGGTGAGTGGAGTGATCTACTCTCTTGTGAGAGTGAGTAGCGAGATCAATGAGGTAATATTTGACAATATGCTCAAGATCGTGAAAAGAAAAGGTCATGGTGTGTTGGAAGTTTTCTCCGATGTTTTTAAGGACGAAAGGATTTTTTCGGTATGCAAAAGTACCCCAAGGACAATTAAACACCATCTTATGTTGATCCTAAGGTTTTATTTGAATTTGATTATACCCTCAAAATACATCCATAAAAGAAAATACTTTTCTTCCTACACACTCATCAAGAATATGGTCAATGAAAGGAGTTGATAAGTTTTCTTTAGGACAAGCCTTGTTCAGGTCTCGAAAATCCATACATACGCAGATGGTTCCTTGTTTCTTATTCATAGGAACGATTTTGGACACCCATTCAATCAAGGGAATCAGGTAAATTAAACCAACATTAAGTAGCTTCTCTATCTTTTCCTTAATAGCAGGGGCCTTCCTAGGATTCAGAACTCTAAGACATTTTCGAACATGTCTAGCATCTAGATAAGTCTTGATCTCATGTTTGACAATGCTAGGGTCGATCCCTGAAATCTCTTCATACGACCAAGCGAATACATCACAAAATTATTTGAAGAGATCGATGTAGCTATGAATTTATCCAAGAGAACAATCGACACCGACACATACATTCTCAATTTTTACAGGAATTTGAGAGATGTCGATCATGACGGTAGGATAAATATTCTCCATGTTTCCTTCAACATAAATAAAATGCTTATATAGAAGAACCACATCGTGACCAACCATCTCACTCAAGGTAGATCCAAATTCATCTTATTCGATCCTAACAAGATGTGGGAGGAAATAGAAGTGTTGATGCATATCGTCCCAAGGCCTATTGGGACCGTACATGGCCTCCAAGATGGCCTCATATGAAGGTAAAGTATCACCAAGAAAATCATGCGAACACGATGATTGGGTGGCCCATACAGGTTCTAGAACGAGATCCTCCTTGTCTGTCTATGAGGATAAAAGATTTGGGTCAGCTGTAGCGTTAATAATATCCTGATACACAACCTCCACCATTAACAATGGCATTTCCATCCCAATGTGCGACTGAACTTCACACGATATAGTTGGGGAAGGTAGGGTCCAAGGGTCGTTGAAATATGAATTACGAAAGGGAATGGACCTCCTCGACAATGAAGAATTATTGGAAATGGAATGAATGTGATGGATTGGTGCTAAGAAATCAAAGCTACCCATGAGAGAGGAATACATTCCCACACCAACATCCTCAGTTTCCTGCTAATAATTTTTGATCATTGGGACCGAAGGTCCATCTGATGCATTAGGACTAGCATGCATAAAGGAAAGTGATCAATCATCATTATTTTCCCTGCGTGAGGAAAACATAAAGTGTGAAAAATAGATGACATGACCATAGTCATGGCACAAGTCCAATTACACCCTAGTAGTAAATTATAGTCAAGGGGTGCATCCACCACCTCGACATCGACCTCCACTATCTTTCCACCTAAATGGACCGGAAAAGTGGGAATAATTCCATGGGGTCGAAATGAACTCCGATCAAATGTGGTCAACATAGTCATAGATTGGGATAGAGTCAAAGAGATAATGTCTTTTCAACATGTTAGGGACATCACACACATTGAAATACCTTCATCAATTACAATGCATTTGATGGTAATTTTCATGTACTCCACATGGATTTGAAAGGCCACATGTTAAGCTAAGCGAGGCTTAACATCTGTGATGTCAAACTTAATAACCTTTGAGCCACATAGGTATAAAGCTCCTAAAGTAGATAACAAGACATTCCTCTATGAAGGACACACCTGGAACACCTCCAAAGCCAACACCGCACAAGGGGTTTGAACCAGATCTTCGATAATCGAATAATTTTTGGCAGCTTTGGCATTAGGATTGTAGGCAGAAAGATTTAGTAATCCTTTCAAAATATAAGGTAGAGGTTCTGGATTGTCAATCTGAAAGGGTGTTTCCGGAGGAGGGGGAGACTTTGGACCTATAACAGTCTATGAATAACGGTAATCATGAGATCGAGTGGCTACATCAATTTGAGACTTGACCATATTAACACATAGATGGTCACCTTCATGTGTCGAGGGGTTTTTACTACCACTCGATGCATTTCCAGTGTTGGAGGACCTCGAAGCCATGTGCGGATTATGAGGAAACTGATTGGTTAGCACAACAGGTGGTTGTGATAAGAGCTTCGAGGCTTCCTTGATTTTGGGGCATAGGTGGGTAAGGTGATCATCTTTACAAAGTTTACAAGGAAACTTCACCTTTGATTTTTCTTACTTTCCCTCACCAACATTATTATTCGATCTATCATTGTTAGTGTCATCCTTGGATTTGTTATTATTTTTCCCACCCTTACGATTGTTACTTCATCCTTTCCTTCTATTCCCTCTTGATTGCTGGTTACCATTTAGGTTGGCCGACGACTGTACATAATGCACATCCATTGATTGAGTGGGAGTGGAGGACAAAGCCGAAGCTTATCTTGCTACATGCTGGCTTAGAGACAAATACTTCAACTGGTTCGTCACCAAGTATGTAGAATTAGCATTTGTAGAGCCTATGATGCCATCAACATGAGGCCCATGCTTTTTTCAAGGGTCATAATTCGACTGTGGTGCATCAGGAAGAATTTCATACAACATCCTAGAATGCGTGATGCAGGAGAAACGTCAACAAGTACACGTGGTAGGACAACTCATCACCTGAGAGCCAATCCAGAGTCTCGAAAGCTAGCCAATACTGCAAATCTTTTGAAGTGATAGAAAACAAAAGAGGAAAGGTCACACATGTGGAGACAAAATGAGCACGCGTGACTTGGGAGATTAACCCTAGTCTCAATGTAATTGCAATTAGATAGTAGTTAGTTTGTTTCTTTTGTATAAAAAGAGATTTTGTACGCCCAAAGGAAGGGTTACGAGAATTATGAGCAAGTAGGAATTTGTGAACAGTAGTTGTTGCTTTGATTTTAGATGTAACCATTTT
>ML852509.1:30380-44235 GCA_009831015.1 Picea engelmannii | reverse complement strand
CGCAACAACAATATTGGTATATGAGCTTGTTTACTGCATTGTGATATAACAAGAATTTATTGTATACATTGAATGCCTTTGCCATTTTGTATTTATTGAAGAAGTTCTATAAGCCTTTGTCTTTATCAGTAATCATTGACTTCGTCAATAATTACATTTGATCATTGCTCATATATGTTAAGGATAGTCATTAAATTGTGAAGCACTAACCACTGCAGCACGTTCTAGTTCTTTTTGTCTTGTCTTGCAAACAGGTGCCTTCCAGTGGGACTCTTCTTCTTTTGACTATCACATTGGCAGTAATCTGTGAAGGGAAGCTTGTCTTTAACCTTTGAAGTCTTAAACCTTGATCCTTCTCCTTCAGAACCCCAGATTACTAGGGACGTCTCCCTTGGGATTAGCCACCCTAAATAGAAAGAGCTCCCCATCGAGGTGATAGTGGGTGGGGAAGTTCCTGTTACGCCAGTTTGAAGCCTTGACTCAAGCTACCTAAACCCTTCCTACAAACTGTGCGATAACAGGCGCCGTTGCCGGGGAACATTGAGTCCATTCTCCTCAGACGACAAATCTTTTTGGTAAGCCTTGCCTCAGAGTCTTATCTTACAAGCTTACCTGGCAGCTCCACTAGGGTGTTTTCCCTATTTCTTTGATAGTTTCAAGAAAACTATCTGGCGACTCCACTGATGACGAAGCCAACAATGACTTCACAATGGGATCCCGGGAACTTCAAGCCTTTAGACATGAGTAACATCCCGGGGTACCCTCAACAAATGCCCTTTGAATACATAAATTTGCTCCCTGGATTCACTGGTGGTGATAGAGAGAGAGCTGACTATCACATGAGAAATTTATGGAATTTCTTCCTATCCTACCCGGTCGATGATTATGCTGAAGACGTGGTCATGAAACTTTTCTCTACCATGCTTTCTTACAATGCCAAAGAATGGTATGATAACCTCCCTGAGGCCAGCATCAAGATGATGGAGCAATTTGAGAAAAATTTTCTCGATAGATGGGGTATCCAACAGCAAGACATCCCATTACTATTACAAGAACTCGAGCATATAAAGCAAGCTGAGGACGAAACTGTCGGATACTTCCAGATTAGATTTGAGAACATCATATATCAGATTCCTGAAAGTCATCATCCCGAGGAGAGATACTTGGTCCATCTCTTTACTAGTGCACTTTTGGGGTATCTAAGTTTTCCTCTTAATGAAAGAACCCCAAGGACGCTTGAGGAAGCCTACTACATGGCTGTAGTGATCGAGGAGAAGGTCTCCTCTCTTGATATAGGATATCTCTTTACCTTAAGTACTGTCAATGGAGAGAATTTGTTTACCCTTGAGAGCTTCATCATTGATCTCCAAGAAGAAGGGGAACAAACCACAGATCAATGAGGGATTGCTGAAGAAATAGTTGAGGAGCTGGAACCCAATAACGAAGTATCATCATGCCCTCTTCCTCTTGATGAAGCGATTCATAAGCCTTCTCCACCTGCACAACAACAAGACGATAAGGTTAGTTTCTTTCCTTTTCAGGATTTTGATGATACCTTATTCCATGATTCAGAGAGTGATGGAGAAATGGAATCCTCGAATGAAGAGCATCTTCCTTGCTGCATGACCAAAGAAGAAAGGGCTACTCATGAGGATAAGACAGTAATGCGTGTTATCATTAGGAGGCATTGAGGCTCCCTTTCGAGTACTCATATTTGAGACACTTCTCTTCCCAGGGTTTTAGTTTCTCAACAATGCTAGCATTCCCTTTTGAGTAATCATATTTGAGACACTCCTCTTCCCAAGGTTTTAATTTCTCAACAATGCTAGCATTTTTATGGCTGCAATATTGCTTTGTATTCTGCTCTTTCATTTTAGATTCTAGATCTTAGATCTTACTGGTTAGATCTGCTTTATCTTGCTTCTATAGGAGCATCTTTTGCACTCCCTCTTTGTAATGACATTGATGTACTTAGTAGTCCCATTGATGTATATGTGGTCATTTGTAGGACATTAATAAAATTATCTTATCTTATCTACCAATCTCCAAATGTTGTCATCAATCAAATTGGAAGTCTCCAAATATCAATATCCAAACCTGAAACCAATACCAAATGTTGAGTCCATATACCTAGAGTTACAAGTTTGGAAGTGACAATAAAGCAAAGTGGATCAAGAAAAAGTATGTATTCAGACTTAAATAAAGAAGAGGAAGAAAGAAGAATCACAACATTATTCACAAGAACATAAAAATCGTCATTGAAGCTCTTATTCCAACTGACACTCTTATGTACACATATATGCCTGTCATCAACAAAGATGGAGGTATGGTACATAGCATACAGTCATGTGACTTCCACTCATGATGATAACTCAATTCAAGATGGGATTTCTTTATACACATAGAGTTCTTTCGTACAGAATGGTTGGGGAACACAGCCATTCACCCAGCTAATCAGGGAATTCTAACAAGGGCTTCCTATTGTCTTCGTGATGTTCTCATGACTCGACTCATAACCCACTCATAAAGTGATAAAGTACATCATCGCCACATAATAATAATTCCATAACCGCATGTATAAGTCACTAACATTACAAGATATGAAGAACCGATCAACTTGGGTTTAGCACTTTATTTGTTAGTAGTTCTTTCTGACATCTAAAAAACACACATTTGAGATCAATCTGACACGGAGCATATTGAATTGAGTTCATCTACGTTCATGTCAGAGTTCATACATAATGCCATTTATGTATTTCAACCTTTCTTAACTTTTCTTTATTTTTCACAAAAAAATTATTCACAGGTAAAAGTGGCCACACAATCAGCACTGATGGATTCAAAGTATTTGCTGGTAAGTAATTTGATGAATTAAAGTCGTGGAGGATATGTCCATTCTAATTATCATTCTGGGCCCTGCCATCATCCGAGGACTTACAATGGGATCAAATTCCCACCACCTGCTCCATGTATACCAGGAGATCGAATTTCCAACAGCCGGGCTTGATTCTGTTTCAGGTGCATAATTTTCAGTTGCCTCACGTTTCTAATTTCTTCCATTAGATACTTTTATTCCATAAATGTATGTATGAGAAGCGTGCAGCATCTGTTATTTTCTTTACACCCATTTTGCACACAGAGAATCAAGACAGATAAAAGTGAGTAGGAAAGAAGGGAGTCTTGTCAATTGTCATTGCAACTATGAATACTGTTTTCTTATATAGTACAACACAAATTTTATAATGGCCAGCATTACAGAGCAAGTGCTGATAGATTGCGTGCATGAAGAGCTTCAGGTGATGCTGAAGGAGGGATAGAGATGAATTCTAGCATGACATTGATTCGAGAATTTTGTAGACGTTTCCTGAAACCAGAAGAAGCCACACGCACACGGATAGTATGTTCTTGCTTCACTGTGTTTTCCATTTGGTAACTACATTTATGTTTAAGTTATTTAAAATCACATTTCAATGATTTCATCTGTTCAACAAAGAAAGGGTCTCATGATTATCAAGGATCCTACATGCAGGGAGCACAGTGCAAACTGTACTTGACTCTTACATCTACCTACATTTTATCCAGGTTTTTCTACCTTACTATGTGTTCCACTGTCCAAATGAACTTCTCCCTGTTTTGATGGTCACCTGTGTGTTTGTGTTCTTTCCTGCAGTTTGGTTTCATTTACATTAAAGTTGTAAAAGGTAGGGAACATTATGCATGGTCTGTTTTTCAGATCAATGGGACAAACTAGTGTTGTTATTTCACACCTACATTCAAATTTCAAAGTGCCTTAAATCTAATAATGTGTTTTTTTGCGTTAATGAAAAGCCTCGAAGCCTGTGATGTCCCCGTTCCCAAGAATAGCTTCAGCAGGGAGTGACTTAGTAGTCTATCTGTTCCCATAGATTATAGTCAGGCACAAACAAGGAACAGAGGGAGAAATAAGGGTGAATAAATGGCTAAACGATGAATTAAGCCAAAAAGCATAGGAAAAGTCACTTAAGCCAAAGTCAACAGAGAAATAGAAGAAAAAGGTGTTAAGGGGGGACTTAATTAATTAATCACATTCGACTTAGGAGAAATGGTGCCTAGCTTAAGTGATGTCAATGAAAAATTAGATCAGGGGAGGTATAAGAAGAGGAATTCGATCTAATTCCTCATGATGCTATGATTTTGAGTTGACAATTCTACTCATCATTACCTCTTGATTTTTTATCATGCCATCCATGGTTGCTTGTAATTTTTCCATACTGGCGCAAAGGTCAGAAGTAGGCTCGGTATTGTGGACTATCTTGGGTTTAGTGTCCATCTTACCCCTTGGATTTGTGAAAGGCTCAATTTTAGACAAATGGAGGTTGCCTTCAATCTTGGTAGCCAATTCTTGAGCTTCTTGGATTGTTTGGGGGTTCTTGTCTCTGAGGAGATACCCTAGTTGACCCGTGAAAGACTTGGTGTAGAGGTAGACAAGGTAATTATCAGTTAGATGATGGCTCATGGGAATCTTTTGCAATAGGGTTTCAAACCTGGTGTGGAATTCTCGAATGGACTCATTCTCATGTTTCCAAAGGGAATTTAGCCTGGTTAGAAGCATGTTGGGGTCTTCTTTGATACTCCACCTCTTGAGAAAGGCTTCTTCTAATTTGTCCATGGTCTTAATACTGCCATCGGGAAGACTATGGTACCAATGCCTTGAAGCATCAAGGAGGGTAGCAGAGAACAATTTCATGACTAAGTCTTCAGCATCATCACTAACGGGGTGAAGCTGAAAAAAGGCCCAAAAATTGCTCATATGCTCTTCAGCATTGATTGCATCAATACCAGTGAACTTAGGCAACCACTTCTCATACTTGGGTGGCATTTGCCTAGGGTAGCCTGGTATAGATGACATGTCTAGCAGCTTGAAGAGAGTAGATGACCATTGTCTTTGATTATTGCCCGGGTTCGATGCATTGGTTTGAGTTGCTGTGCTAGAAATGGTGTTTAAGGGAAGATTTCCTTCGAAAAGTGATTTTACAACAAGAGAGTTTCGAGGAGGCTTTCTTTTGAAGGATTGAGGAGGGTTGTTATACCTCCTTTTGGTTTGTGGAGTCGCCAAATAATTTGCCTAAAACTATCAAAGAAAAAGAGGAAAACACCCGAAGTGGAGTCGCCCGGTAAGCTTATAAGATAAAGACTCTAGAGGCAAGGCTTACCAAAAAGTGTCGTCTTGAGGAAGGTTTGACTTAGTGTTCCCCGGCAATGGCGCCAAAATGTTATCGCACAGTTTGTAGTTTGGAAAGTAGATGGATGAAAGGATACCAAACTGGCGTAACTGAACCAATCCTACCCACTGTCACCACGATGGGAAGATTCTTTCTATTTAGGGAGGTAAGGCCCAGGGGAGACATCCTCGGTGACCTGGGGTTTTGAGAAGGCAAAGGGTTTAGCAAGGCAAAGTGATAATAATCCCCCTCACAAGTCACCACCTGATTAGAAAGTCTGGCTTATAGCCAATAAAGATAACCGGAAGTAGTAACCAAGAAGTATCCCTGCCCAAGAACAAAGCAACAATGAAACTATATGTGCAAGCTTGCTTGCTGGTTAGTACTTCATATAATCAATGACTTTCTGATAATAAGCAATTGAGCAATAATATTGATGAAGTAAATCAATGTTTACATTATAGCAATGATTACAATATCACTTCTCAATAAATGCCAGAGAAACATGGCATTCAATGTAACAAAATCAACACTTCATAGATAATGCCTTAACCAACCATTCAATTGCTTTAAAAATAAAACGATAGTTGCACCAAGGTGTTTATAGCACAAGAAGATGACGGCAACAATATAATTAGTAGGGTTAGTAAAAGTTAGGGTTTGTTCAAAGAATTGGAAGTTTGTTTTATGATCAAGTCACTCAAAGCACGAGGCCTTAGATCAGTGTGTTCCTAGGGTATATGGAGTCAAAGAGAGGATGCAAAGGCTGAAGGACTAAGTGAAAATGGTAAAACCAAGGACAAGATAGTTAAACTTTGAGGTGTTGCTATGGCAAGGCCTCAAAGATGAAACCCTAGGGGAGAGAGGCTCACTTTGGTGTAGAAAACCTAGGCCTCAGTGGTCTCTCCTCCTTACTTAGCTCAATGGAAAAATGACTAGCTTGAATAATGATTGATCTAAGACAAGAGGGTTAGCAAGTGATGTGTTGCTATGGCAAGGCCTCACTAGGAAAACCCTAGGGAAAAACGGCTCACCAGGTGTAGAATAGCTAGGCCTTGGTACATTTTTCTCCTTCTTAAATCAACAATGACAAAACGGCTAGGCTAAGAGGAAGGATAGAGTGATGCAATGGCAAGGCTCTATCTTCTTCATGCAAATCAAATGGCTAAAAATCTTGATGGGGACATGAGACAAGGACATCAACTAGTGCTTGTCACGTAGGGTTTGATTCAACAAAATATAATTACATATGCAAGTAAATGAAACTAAAACGATTCAAATAAGAAGTGTTTGCAGAAATTCACTTACATAAACCAAGAAACCATGTAGAAAAACCCTAGTTGTAACACCTTCCACCAAGAGAAATGCTAAAAATGCCAAGTAAAATCTTCCTTCAACAAGTGCGCCTCAATGAGTGAGTGAGAGATGATGAAAAAATGAAGGTAAAAACCCTCAATTTATACAGTAGCAATGACCTAAATTACATTTTAGGTCATTAAAAGGATGACAAGGCCAAAATACTAAAATCATACTATTTTACATAAAATGCTTAAATTAAAACCCTAATCAAGCATTAGAGACATGTCATCCTCTTTCTAGGGTGATGTTAGCCCCTTCTTGGGAAAATGCAGCCTCCTAGAGCAAAATGTTAGCCCTCCTTGGGCTTCTCCAAGCTGCCACACGTGCAAAAACTGCCAAAGCTGCCTCCCAAAATGTCCATACTGCTGGGTGACGTCATGGGCATCCTGGGAGACGTCTTGGGCCTTCCAAGGCCAACGTTCTTGTGGAGAGGGTTCAACCCCCCTAGGTACAGGTTTGCTCAGCTGCCTCTGGTGGATTCTTCTGCTCTTCCCTGGTACAAATGCTCTGCCCCCTGCTGGGGTCTCAACATCCATCTAGTGGGATCTTCAACCCCATGGAGGTCTGAAACTGATCATCTCCCCATGTGTACCTGTCTAACATGGTACCTGTCCGTCGGGCATGATCCTGCACATCAATAACTACGCCCTCCATGGGCTCATAAGTCACAGGGGTCATAGCAATGTCAATCACATCTAATCATCAATATTTATTAAACATGTGCATAAAACCCCTTTACCCCAGTCTAGTGCTCAAAGACATTATACAAGTCTGCAGTACAAGTTTGGGGAAAGTGACAAGACGTCCTATTGGGCTAGAGTCTACTGGAAAAGGGTTGTTCCTAGAAAGGATCAAATCCAAGTCATGTAGGTGGGTGAGGTGGATGGGGATGCCTGGGCAAAAGGTGCAATGTGTAATGTCCCCCACCTCTTGATGAAGAGGTGTTGAGGAGACTCAGTGGCCTGGGCATCCCCACTAGGCCATAGTCTCACACTAAGGGGAAAGGTCAACTAGACTAAGGTTATATTCTTAAGTTGACTTGAGAAAAAGGGTAAAAAGGAGTAAAAGATAACTCAATGAAAGAATAGAAGTGCTGGAAGAGTTAACCCTGGAGTTAATCTAACTCAACAGAGAAATAGAAGAAAAAGTATAAATAGAAGTCCGGGGTGCACCTATTATTCATTCTGATTTTGGTATTTGCTTGTTATTGCTCTTGAGCATACAGTTTGGGGGCTTTGCTGTTACAAACCCTTGTGAGCAACTCAGTGGTGAAAGACCCACTCACCTTGTTCCACAGCTTGGTCTCGGGGATGAAAGACTCCACCCACACCATTCTACACTCATCATCTATCCATCTATCGATCTAGAAAGCAGCAGGGCTGTACTATTCAGGAGTTTCCATCAAGGGCGCAACATCATCTTAAGGAGGGTTCGATCCAGCTAATCAGAGGAGCTTTTGGGCATTTTGACACTTGGGTTTTACTTGCAGGTCCTCAACCATCACTTTGAGGGTTTTCTTGAAGATTTATCATCAACGGATCTTTAGCTACAGATTGGGACGACCTTGAGGCAGGGAGGGCATCCTGTGATTCAGTCTTTCTTAGATCTAGGGAGTTCTACTTGGAATCTGGATCTGAAACTTCTCCTACAGGTTTCCTATAGCCCGATCTACATTCCTGGAGAGTTTCAGGGCATTTGGAGGTTTCCTTCATCAAGGCCGAATTAATTAGGGTTTTAGGCATCTAGGAGGGCGTAACTTTATTTGAGGATTCAGCTTTTGGAGGGGTTTGCCTTAGCATTTCGACCTGAGACTTCCGGAGGGGGATCCTAGCACCCTGATCTATTAGTTGGCAGAGTTTGGACTCATTTGGAGTCTTCCTTCAGTTGGGCCGAACTATTGAGGGTTTTCAACCTTCTTCTAGAGCGTGGCATTCTCCAGTCTAAGGAGTTTGGGATTCATACGGCTCGGATCTACTGGTATTGGTCTTCATCTCTCATCCAGCCTTTGGAGGCTTATTTTGTATTAGCGGGAGCGTTTTGTAGCAACTCATACTTATTATCTATTGGGGCCATCTGAGTATTATTCCAGATCTGCTCTCTATTGTATCTGATTCATGCTTTTATAATAAAAGGTCAGATTTGTGCTTATGCTTGCTGTATCTTGAATATGTTGTGATCTTTCATGTGTTGGGTAAATCTTGTATAAACATCATTTCAATATTGGAACAATTTCAATAGTCACCTAAACATCAAATACAACAGTGGTAGTTAGTGGTTCCAAGCAAAAAATTGGCTTGGGATCATTACAGTGGTATCAGAGCTTTGATCCTCCAAACCTGTGGAGGGATCGGCGCATGCAGAGGTACAGTGGAATCTTTATGGGTAGAAGGAAGAACCCAAGCAGTGAAACAGAGGCCAAAATGGAAGGGTTAGGGGATGACCGTGAGCCTCAAGGCTTGGCCTTCTTGGCAGCCGAATTTGACAAGTTCCAGCAGACCGTAAATCTCACGGAGGGCAAATTGGTCCACCATTTAGAGGAGAACCAGGAAACCAACCGAAGGGGACATGCCGAAATCTTTGAAACCTTGAAGAAGGTTGACGAGAATCTGATGAAGATTGACGAGAACCAATCCTGGATAACTGATCTTTTGATGCAAATGACCCATCAAGGGAGGGACCTTGAGACATATGGGAATAAGGTGGCTGGTGGATTCCATGGTGAGATCAGATATAACCCGAAGAAAGCTCCCAGATCCGAAGGAAGTCAGGGAGGAGGCACATCCAACGGACAGATGGGTAGCAGGGTCAACCGTAGGCCATACATGCCCACGTTCACAGATGAACAACTAGATCGACATTTGGGTAGCAGGGCTAACCCGAGGCCATACATGCCCACATTCACAGATGAGCAAGGGCAACAGGAACATGTGGATGTCTTTGTTGAACAAATGACGAGATGTACCAAGGAGTACTACAGTTTGGATATGACGATTCAAAAGCAGATGTCCTTGGAACATTTTTGCCAACTCAAGTTTAGAAATCAACCTAGGCCGAACCACAGGGGCAGCTTAGGGTTTGAACGAAGAGCAGGGAAGATAGAGATTCCATACTTTGATGGTACGATCAAGATGACAACACAAACATGGGTGCAAAAGTTGGATACCTACTTGCAGCTTAACCCCACGAGGGAGATGGAAGCCATCAGGTTTGCCACTATGTACTTGGATGGCAAGGCTCATGATTGGTGGTATCATGGACTCACCACATTAGGCCACAATCAAATAGTATCCTACCCAGAATTTACTTAGAGACTCATTGATAGGTTTGATCAAGGGGATCCTGAGCTACACTTTCGGGAGCTCACACAGCTCAAACAAACTGGCACGGCTGAGGTGTATATTGAAGAATTTCAGAGGTTGGCAGTGATGGTGCAAGACATTTCTCCAACCAAACTCATGATGCTCTTCATTGAGGGGTTGATGGAACCCTTGAAGGGTTGGGTAAAGGCTTTCAAGCCTACCAACCTACAGGAGGCTATCTGGAAGACGAGGGATCTGGGACCAGCTGCTAAGCCAAAATTCATACCTAGACCACCTCTTAACAATGGTGGAAGAGATCAAAGGCCTCCAATGAACTAGGGAGGATGTGACCCAAGGGGTTTTAACTTTTGACGGGGGCCGTGGCAGAGTGGATGAGAACACCAGGAGGGAGTTGAGAAGGAAGCAACTTTGCTTCACTTGCAAAGAACCATGGAACCCAGCACACAAATGCATGGGTCATGGTCAAGTGCACTACATTGAGGTCACTTCAGACAACGAGGAGGAAGAAGAGGTCGGCCAGATACAAAACATGGAGGCCGAAACCATTGAGACATAAGAGGAGCAGATCAAAGGACATGACAATATGGCCACTTTGGCATCTATCAGTGGAGTGCCCAAGTATAACACCTTCCGAATGAGGGGGGTCTTGCAGTGACAGAGAGTTTCAATTTTAATTGATGGGGGAGCTTCTCACAACTTCATTGATTCAACATTACTGAAAAGAAGGCATATACCCATAGTAGAATTTGAAGGGTTCAAGGTGGAGGTAGCAGGAGGAAGCACTATGCCTTGCGATAGATACATTTTGGGCATGAAGCTTACCTTGGGTAGGCATGAGCTGATACAGGACGTCTATGTCATGGACCTTCCGAATACCAACATCATCCTTGGAGTTCAGTGGCTTAGCACATTGGGGCCTATCGCCACCAACTACAAAACCATGGAGATGTCATTCACAAAGGAGGGTGGACGAAAGGTAGTGCTTAGGGGCATGACAAGGAATGCTGCAAGGGTAGTCACGACCAAGAGGATGGAGGCCATCTTTCGGAGAGATGAGATAGTATACACAGCAAAATGCAGGATTACAACACGTATGGATGAGTAGGGCAAGGTTCACTACACCCCGGAGATCAAAGAAATCCTTGACAGGCACCACAAGGTGTTTGGACCTATTCCTCCAGGGGTACCACCAGATAGGGGGTTTGAGCACATTATTGAGCTTGAGGAAGGAGCCAAACCAGTCATTACCAGACCATACAGACATCCCAAGAAGTACAAAGATGAGATAGAGAAGGCCATCAAGGAACTTCTGGACATGGGACACATCAGGCCCGACACTAGCCCTTTTGCTTCTTCAGTAGTGTTGGTGAAGAAGAAAGATGGCACTATGAGAATGTGCATTGACTTTAGGGCCTTGAATAAAAAGACCATCAAAAACAGGTACCCGATACCCAGGATTGATGAACTATTGGACGAATTGCATGGAGCCATCTACTTCACTAAGATTGACCTTCGTTCTGGCTATCATCAGATCAAGATGAGGGAGAAAGACATCTCAAAAACAACTTTTAGATGTCATTACGGCCATTATGAGTTTTTGGTGATGCCCTTTGGGTTAACCAATGCCCCCACCACATTCCAATCATGTATGAACCATGTGTTCAACAAGCAGCTGAGGAAGCACCTGTTGGTATTTTTTGATGACTTGCTCATCTACAGCAAGACGTGGGAGGAGCATCTCAGGCATGTGGATCAGATTTTGTCGATCATGGAAGAACAGTCGCTATATGCTAAGGAGTCCAAATGTGAGTTTGGAATGACAGAGGTCCTTTATTTAGGGCACATCATTGGGGCAAAAGGGGTATAGGTACATCAGGAGAAAATAAATGCCATCATGGAATGGCCTACTCCTAAGACGCTCATAGAATTGAGAGGATTCTTGGGCATGTGCACATATTACAGGAAGTTTGTCAAGGGATTTCGCAACTGTGTGCACCCTTGACCGATTTAACTAAGAAAGGAGCCTTCAAGTGGGATGAGGAGGCCCAACTGACGATGGACAAGATGAAGGAGGTGATGAGTACGTGCCTAGTCTTAGCCCTTCCAGATTTTAGCCTACCTTTTACTTTGGAATGTGATGCCTCCGGGGAAGGAATAGGGGCCGTACTGGTGCAGAATAGGCACCCTCTTGCCTATAAAAGTTGGAAACTCGGGGGTCCTGAGTTACTCTACAACATTTCTGACAAAGAAATGCTGGCTATCATGCATGCACTAGCCAAATTCCGACAATACTTGGTAGGTGCTTGGTTTGTGGTCAAATCAGATCATAACAGTCTCAAATATCTATTGGAGCAGAAGGACTTGAATGAGAGACAATAGAAATGGGTAAGCAGAATACAGGCCTACGACTTTGACATTGAATTTGTCAAAGGGAAGAACAATGTGGTGGCTGATGCATTATCCAGGAGGCCATCCGTCTTTGCCATGACAGGTGTATCAGTTGATTGGAAAGATCAGCTGGTGTTGGAGTATGCAAAGGATCAATTCGCATGGCAACTATTGGATGGGCAGGTGCAAGATGATAATTTCAAGGTTATAAATGACCTCATCTACTACAAGGACCGAATCTTTTTGGTTCCTGGATCGGCCTTCAAGGCCAAGGTATTGCAGGCATACCATGACTGACCAATGGTAGGACACCAGGGAATCAGCAAGACGTACAAATAGGTGAGAGAAAGGTTCTCATGGGAGGGCCTCAAGGAGGATGTGATAAAACATGTCAAGGAGTGCACTACATGTCAGGTGAACAAGGATGAGCACACGCACCCAGCGGGACTACTGCAATCCTTACCCATTCCAGAGCACAAGTGGGAAAGCATATCCATGGATTTCATCACCGGGTTGCCAAAGACGCAAGGGAAGGACTGCATTTTTGTGGTAGTGGACAGGTTGACAAAGTTTGCACACTTCTTCGCCATAGCTACTGACTTCAGTGCAGCGCAGGTGGTCGAACTGTTCTTTAGGGAGATTTTCAGGTTGCACGGCCTACCCAAGATCATTGTCAGCGACAGGGATAGCAGGTTCATGAGTACATTTTGGCAGGAATTATTCAGATTGGTGGGTATGGCTTTGACCCCTAGTACCAGCTATCATCCTCAGACGGATGGACAGATAGAGATAGTCAACAAGTGGGTGGAAGGCTACCTCAGAAATTATGTGGCAGGGCAACAAAAAGCGTGGGCCAGATGGTTTCACTTGGGGGAGTATTGCTACAACACCACCCAACATTCGTCCATAGGCATGTCACCATTCAGAGCCTTGTATAGCTACGATCCTTTATCTTTTGTGGAGATTGCTTGCAGGGGCACCTATGGTATAGGATTGGATACAACAGAGCCAAGACATCCTCAGGGAGCTGAAGGATCATCTACAGAGAGCACAGAATCAACAAAAGGTCTAAGCAGATAAGCATAGAGTTGATTGTACTTTTGAGGTTGGTGACTTAGTCTATCTAAGGCTCCAACCATACAGGCAGGCTTCCATAAAACGAAGTGGAGCAGAGAAACTACAACCACGTTTCTTTGGGCCCTACAGAGTCAGCAGGTTGATAGGGGTTGTAGCTTATGAGCTGGAGCTTCCACAGGGCAGCAAAATACACAACGTCTTCCATGTCTCCTACCTTAAAAAAGCTATCGGTCAACACATCACACCCATTGAGGTATTACCTCCCATGGATGAAGAAGGACAACTTGTTTTGATTCCGGAAGAGGTATTGGAGGTCTGAGAGAAGAGGCTCAGAAACAGAAGCATCAAGGAGTACCTGATCAGATGGAAGGATTTGCCCATTGAGGATGCCACATGGGAAAAGGAACAAGTGGTAAGAGAAGCCGGTTTGGAATTGCTTGAGGACAAGCAATTTCTAGCAGGGGAGACTGTAATGTCCCCCACCTCTTGATGAAGAGGTGTTGAGGAGAC
>ML852507.1:18221-30280 GCA_009831015.1 Picea engelmannii | reverse complement strand
TTAGTTGTAACTCTAATTTGTGATGTAAAGGGTACAAGTCGGCCCCACCATATGTGAAAGATAATTAATATTTATGTAATGATTAATTATATTACTGAGTTATTGAGGTCGGCCCTATTGTGCCAAGAGACACACCTATTGCTGTGTCTAGTCTTGTATAAGTAGAGGTGAATCCCCATTGAGGATTACACAAACTCTCACTTGTCATTTGGAAATTTTAGACCTACTTGTACGAATGAAGTGTGCACCTCTTTTGGGCGTTGGTTTCAAGGTTGTAGAGCACCCTCTTGTGTGCATCTAGGGTTTATGGTTTGGGGGATCTTCTCTTGAGAATATAGCAAAGGATTGCTGGGTTTTTCCCTTGTTTGAGAAGAGTTTTCCTAGGATACTTCTTGTGTTCTTGTGCATGGTTATTCTTCTTGTGATCTTGGTTATTGCAACACTTGTGTATGGTGTTGCTGCATTTGTTTATGGTTCAAGTACATGCTAAATGAAATAAACCTCATGCTTGAGCCTAGCAATTAGAGAAAATTCAACATGGTATCAGAGCAAAGTTCTTGAAGAACCATTGCACAAGTTTCAAGCCAACTGTCACCTCCCAGTTGCAGAAAAGTACAACCCTCTAGGGTTTCCAGAAAAAGGTACGACCCTGTCCTTTTTGTTTGTTTCAACACCCTACACTGAAACGTTGGGGCTAATTTTGGCATAGGAGTCTACGACCTCCCTTAGCACACCTCCATAAACTCTCAGAGTGCAATTTCGAGAAATTTTGATTTTTGGCCTTAGGGGTTCTAGGGTTTTTGCAGAATTTCGTTTTTAGGGTTTTTGCAGCTCCTTGAAGGATTTTTCAAGCTTACCAGTGTTCTTCTGACTTTCAAGGCTTATTGTTGGTAGTCATAAGTCCAATGAAACCTAGGGTTGCTATCCTAGCCTAGCCGTTAGGTTTCCTAGCCTAGTTGCTAAGGGTTTGTGGAAGAATTTGCAAACCATGAGGAACAAAACTTTGGTGGAAGATAGGCTTGATGGATCAAGCAACTTCAGTTCTTGGAAATCAAGATTACAAATTACCCTGGAAGAGGATGACCTATTGAGTGTGATCCAAAAGACTACCAAAAACAACTACCGATGAAGAGAAGGAAGAATGGAAGGAAGACAACGTCAAAGCAAGGAAGATAATCATCTATTCAGTGAGAGATCATCTCCTACCTCGTGTTGCCAACTTAAAGACAACTTATGAGATGTATGATGCATTAAAGAATATGTTTGAGAGTACCAACACCCTCAGAGCTCTTACATTGAAGAGCCATCTTCAACATATCAAGATGACGAAAGCTGACACCGTTGCTACCTTCTTCATGAAGATTTCAGAGATCAGCTGGCTGCCATTGGAGAAACCATATCAGACAGAGAATTTGTCTTGACTACTCTCAATGCTCTTCCAAGACATCGAGAATCATTTCTTCAAAGTATCAGTGGTAGAGCAGATCTACCAGGATTTGATCGTCTATGGACTGAGTGAACCCAGGAGGAAGCCAGACTTATAGTTAGAGGAGTGCAAGACTCCCCTCATGATGACAATCATGCTCTTGCTTTTCATACAAAGAAAGGCAAAAGAATAAATAGAAGAAGTTTCAACAAAGCATTCAAAGACAAGAAGACTTCATCAGCTTCAAGTCATGAGCACAGAAAAGACAAATCACAGATTCAATGTTTCAGATGTGACAAGTATGGACACATTGTGAGAGATTGTCGTACCAAGAAGAAAGGAAGACAACTTGCCTCCACTGCTGATGTTGATCCACAGCCACATCAGAGAGATGAAGACATAAAAGATGAAGCCTTCTTCCTCATATCAACACTCTCAAGTACGGTTCCTACTAATAGTGGTATTTGGTTAATTGACAGTGGTGCCTCCAGGCACATGATCGGATATAGAGATCATCCGACAGACCTTGTTGAGAAAAAGTCTAGTCTACATGTTGTACTTGCAGACAATGCCAGATATAATGTGAAAGGGGTTGGAACTTCTACATTCCGACTAGATTCTGACATAACCCTTCAGTTGAGTGAGGTACTATATGTACCTGGGATGAAAAGGAACCTTGTCTCTGTTTCTACCTTAGAGGATAAAGGCTACAAGGTTACCTTCTCTAAAGGAAAAGTTCTTGCATGGCACAAGAACTCACATATGAATTCTACCCGAGTGATTGGTGTTCGAGAAAACAACTTATACAGGTTGACTGCCAGACCAGTCCAAGCCTTGTTACATGATACTATCAGCTTGAGCGAGCTATGGCATAGGAGACTTGCTCATATCCATTATAGATCCCTTCCCGCTCTGGGGAAGATGGTAACAAGCCTTCCAGAGATACATGTTCAATGTGATGGTGTTTGCAGACGTTGTGCTCTTGGCAAGAATGTCAAGGGGTCCTTCTTGAGTAGTGACAACAGATCCAAGGGGATCTTGGGCTTGATACATTCAGATGTGTGTGGACCCATGACTGTTGCTTCCTTGAACGAATATTTGTACTATGTGCTTTTCATCGATGATCACTCTCGGAAGACGTGGATTTATTTCTTGAAGACTAAGGATGGAGTCCTTGCGAGATTTCAAGAATTTCAAGCTCAGGTTGAGAACCTGATTGGGAGGAGGATCAAGGTGCTGAGATCAGATAATGGAGGAGAGTATACCCCCAGGAATTTCAGCTATTTCTGTATTGAGGCAAGGATCAAGAGGGAGTATACCGTTCCTTATAACCCTCAACAAAATGGGGTTGCAGAGAGGAAGAACAGAACCATCATTGAGGCAACCAAAGCAATGATACATGATCAGAATCTACCTATGATTCTGTGGGCAGAAGCATCCATGACAACAGTGTATGTTTAGAACAAGAGTCCTCATTAGATTTTGAAGAACATGACTCCCGAAGAAGCCTTCACCGGAGTGAAGCCTGAGGTTGGACACTTCAGGATATTTGGGTGTCCAATATACTTTCATATACCCAAGGAGAAGAGGTCCAAGCTAGACCCTTCAGGCCGAAAGGGTACATTTGTGGGATACAATGAATCTTCGAAGGCATACTGGATCTACATCCCTGGTCAGAGACATATTGAGGTGAGCAGAGATGTCATCTTTGAGGAAGAGATAGCCTTTCGAAGATCCAGAGAATCTCATATGGAGATTGACAGCGAGACAGTACCTTCTCCCCCTTCAACAGTTCAGAGGGAGACAGTCATTGATCCAGTTGATCTAGTTGATCCAATAGCTCCAGTTGATGTTCCCAGAGACATTGCAGTAGGCCATAAAAGGCCTGCCTAGGCTCGATAGACTTTGTAGGAGGTAGAGGGACATGCAGCTCCTCGAGGCACATTCTGAGAGAGCAAGAGACCACATAGATTTTTAAGCTACATTTTAGCCATGAGCCACATCATTGATACTGAGCCTTCTTGTCATGGAGAAGCAACATGACAACAGGTATGGCAAGATGCCATGACAGAAGAGTATCAGTCCATCATGAAGAATGATGTGTGGGATATTGTTCCGAGACCAAAAGGGAAGTTTGCAGTGACTTCCAAGTGGATCTATAAGATCAAACATGCAACTAATGGAAGTGTCGAGAAGTACAAAACGAGATTTGTGGCCAGAGGATTCTCTCAGGTGGAGGGAATTGATTATGAGGAGACATTTGCTCCTATAGTCCGATACACTTCCATCCGTACGATCATTTCCCTAGCTGCATCCATGGGTTGGAGACTACATTAGATGGATGTAAAGACAACCTTTCTCAATGGTGAGATTGAGGAAGAAGTTTACATCGAGCAGCTAAAAGGATTCGTGATACATGAGCAGAAGTCTCATGTGTGCAGGTTGAAGAAAGCCTTGTATGGACTAAAGCAGGCACCTCGTGCTTGGTACGAGAAGATGGATGGATTCCTGATGAGTTTGTGCTTCAACAAGAGTGTTGCTGATCCAAACCTATATTATCACATTGTTGGTGACGAGTCCCTGATTTTGGTCCTGTATGTTGATGATTTATTCCTCACTGGTTCAGAAAGTCTTATTGCTGAATGCAAGCGTGCATTGACTTCTGAATTTGAGATGAAGGATTTGGGTACGATGCACTACTTCTTGGGACTAGAAGTATGGTAGAGGACTGATGAGATTTTCCTGAGTCAAGGAAAATATACAATGGAGATATTGAAGAAATTCGATATGACAGACTGCAAGTCCATGCCTATAGTGATGGTGATGGATCTGAAGTAAATGAACGAGGCATCTATTGATTCACGAGAGATTGATCCATATCTATATCGACAGCTGATTGGATCATTGATGTATCTGGTTTACACTAGACCTGATATATGCTATGTAGTGAACGTACTTAGTCAGTTTATGAGTCAGCCGAGATAGACTCACTGGATAGCAACGAAGTATGTGCTGAGATATCTACGAGGCACAATTGGTTATGGCCTGAGATATGTCTCCGGTGTAGACATGAGACTGCAGGGATATGCCGATGCAAATTGGGCAGTGTGCGCAGTGGATCGGAAGAGCACATTTGGTTGTTGTTTTACTTTGGGATCTGCCATGGTTTCCTGGTGCAGTAGGAAACAAAGCTCTGTGGCTTTGAATACCGCAAAAGAAGAGTACATAGCGTTATGTGTGGTAGTGCGCAAAGCCGTGTGGCTTCGCAAGCTCCTTACAGATTATTTGGTCATGAGATGGATTCCACTATTATTCATTGTGATAACCAGAGCTATGTGAAGCTCTCAGAGAATCATGTGTTTCACGATAAATCGAAATACATTGAGATCAAATACCATTATATCAGAGATATGGTGCAAAGGAAAGTAGTACATGTGCAATACCTTTCTACACACGAGCAGGTTGCAGATGTCTTCACTAAACAGCTTGCCAGGACGAAGTTCAAGTACTTCCGTGAGAGACTTGGCATGGTGGAGAATGCCTCCCTAGCTAAGAGGGAGTGTTGTTGATTGCAGCTTCATGAGACATCCTCCAGATCGTTCTCCTCTGGACTGAGTTAAGACATCTGTGTGAGGAAGCCCAAGTGTTGGGTGTGCCCATGTGATGGGTGTGCGTCAGACTCTGGACCGAGTTGTGATGACGTGAGGTCTCTTGCTTTGTACTCCTCTGGACTGAGTTGAGTCAGCTTGAGATGGTCTCTTGCCTTGTACTCTTGTGGACTCAGTTGCGTCGGCTTGAGATGGTACTCTAGATGGTTCTCCTGTGGACTTAGTTGAGAGATCTGTTGAGTAGGACGTCCCTGTGGCTGAGCACAGGTGGACGTGTCCCTAGTGGTTGAGTACATGTGGACGTGTCCCTAGTGGCTGAGCACTAGTGGACGTGTGAGATCCTTGCTATATTGTCTGAGAGTAAGATTTAGTTGTAACTCTAATTTGTGATGTAAAGGGTACAAGTCGGCCCCACCATATGTGAAAGATAATTAATATTTATGTAATGATTAATTATATTACTGAGTTATTGAGGTCGGCCCTATTGTGCCAAGAGACACACCTATTGCTATGTCTAGTCTTGTATAAATAGAGGTGAATCCCCATTGAGGATTACACACACTCTCACTTGTCATTTGGAAATTTCATACATACTTGTACGACTGAAGTGCTCACCTCTCTTGGGCGCTAGTTTCAAGGTTGTAGAGCACCTTCTTGTGTGCATCTATTGTTTATGGTTTGGGGGATCTTCTCTTGAGAATATAGCAAGGGATTGCTGGGTTTTTCCCTTGTTTGAGAAGGGTTTTCCCAGGATACTTCTTGTGTTCTTGTGCATGGTTATTCTTCTTGTGATCTCAGTTATTGCAACACTTGTGTATGGTGTTGCTGCATTTGTTTATGGTTCAAGTACATGCTAAATGAAATAAACCTCATGCTTGAGCCTAACAATTAGAGAAAATTCAACAGATGCGTACTTGATGGTATCCTGAATTGTGATCCAATTTGGTGAAATATTTTGTGTGCTGTAACTGATCTAACAGATCATTGATCTTGGGTAGAGGGTACTGATTTTTGAGTGTAGTATTGTTCAATGCTTCTTCACTTCATTTGCTTCCAGAACGAACTATCTATACAGTCCAATATTCGACAATGGGGAGTCTAGAAATAAATGTATTTCGTGCTCCACTTCCCTCTTGGGTGGTAGCCTTTTAGGCTCCTGGAACACTCCTCTGTATGCTTGCAACAACTCCTCCAACTGATGTTTCCGCTAGGGATGCCTTTACCCTTATCGAGTCATCCTTAGTCTGATTTTCTTTTAAGAAAAGTAAAACATATTTCTTTGTGGAACTAATCAACTTCTTGACTTCGTTGGCACTTACCAATGAGATCTTTGACTTGCCTTTATGCGCGTTGATGATGTAGGATTTCCCATCCTTGATTAGTCAGTATTGGTTGGCTCTCCGCATGAAGATTGCATCCCTCATATACATGTACGAGCTTCCAAACACTACTCCACATATGTCAAAGGGTACTACGTCCACTTCCACTTCATCAATAAAATCAACACTTATAGAAAATTTAATCTTACACTGTTTCGTTACCTTGATCTCTGCATCATTGTTTACCCATCCCAATGGATATGGGCTAGGATGATCGCGAACCTCCAATCCAAGCTTGTTGACCAAATCCTTGCTACGAGATTAACCTGTGAACCAAAGTTGAATAGGGCATCTATCTTGGTCTTCTTGACTTGGGTCTTGATGTGGAAGAGTTTGGTCATCTCCTTTACTTTCTGGTGATGAGGGCTACTCAGATTCACCTCCTTCTGCACTGATGTGCAAACAATCTTCTCATCCACATCGGAGCTGCTTTCAACCTGATAGCTCGAATTCGTGGCTAGAAGATTCTTTTTCTTTGCATCCTTCTTACGGTTCTTCAGGTTCAACTCTGGATGTAGTTTCCAACACTTTTCCTCAGTGTGCCCATCAATATTGCAATGGTTACAATGGTTGCTAGGATCCTTGCATTGATGTATAGTGCCTGTCGTCTTCTTATCCTTTCCCCCTTGTAACATGAAAACTATTATTTACTGGAGAATTGAATAATTCTGAATATTGATATTTATTGATAATGATGAAGAAGAAGATGATTACACTACCCTCCTGACGGTTGCTATATAGCATTGACTGGTCAGTGAGGAGGTATGTGCCTCTTGATGAAGAGGTACATGCCTCTTGATTAATTAAATGATTTTATTTATTATTACAATTATTATATTTATTATTATCATTTTTATTATGTTTGTAACAATTTACCCATCCCAATGGATATGGGCTAGGATGATCGCGAACCTCCAATCCAAGCTTGCTGACCAAATCTACTGCTATGAGATTAACTTGTGAACCAAAGTCGAATAGGGCATCTATCTTGGTCTTCTTGACCTAGGTCCTGATGTGGAAGAGTTTGGTCATCTCCTTCTCTTTCCGATGACGAAGGTTACTCAGATTCACCTCCTTCTGCACTGATGTGCAGACAATTTTCTCATCCACATCGGAGTTTCTTTCAACCTGATTGCTCGAATCCATGGCTAGAAGATTCTTTTTCTTTGCATCCTTCTTGCGGTTCTTTAGGTTCAACTCTGGATGTAGTTTCCAACACTTTTTCTCAGTGCGCCCATCAATATTGCAATGGTTACAATGGTTGCTAGGATCCTTCAATTGATGTATAGTGCCTGTCGTCTTCTTATCCTTTACCCCTTTCCACTTCTTCTTCGCCTCTTTGGAAGCTTCCTGGTGCTCTTTCTGCTTGGAACTACTTGGTTGTGCTTTCTTGTGGCCTATGTTTTCCAGATATTGTGCCTGTACACATGCCTCATCCACTATACTTGGCTTGAAAAACATCACTTGCTTTCATAGATGGCTATGTAGACCCCCCAGATATTTGAGTACATTTGTGCTCTTGGGAGATATACCCAATATGATGGCCATCTTTTTGAACTCAGTGGTGTACTCCTGTACACTTTGCCCTTGCTTCTACATGAAGTAGTGCCACCGGACCCATTGGTCCTCTACATACCTGGTAGGGTAGAATTGGGACTTGATGAGGGTTTTGAAGTCCTCCCACCTAGTTATTGGTGGATCACCTTCCAGCCTAAGTGTTTCCATATGGCTTTCCCACCAGGTTAAAGCATGGCCCTCTAACTGTAGTCTAACAAATGATATATTTTGTACTTCATCTGTATGGTGAATCCTGAAATAAACTTCTAGTTGTTGCAACCAATGATTCAATTTTAATGAATCGATGTCACCTTGGTATGGCTTTATGTCCACTTTTGCTTCCATCTTAAATAAAGATTGTGAAGGGTTTATGGTACTGGAACTCGACTATTCTTTCTTGGTTTATTTCCATGACTCCTTTTTTGGGACTTCGTTATCCCCCGATTTCCTGTCTGATTTGATCTCTAAGTTCGAGCCTCCAACTTCTCCGAATGGTTCGAGCTTGCTTCCTAGAGTCGCAGTGAGGAGGGACGTATTGCGAGATATGTCAGCGACTTGCTCTTCGAGCCTCACAAATCTTTCCTCTTCTAGATATTGAGGGTTGTTATGAACAGACTCATTGGCCATGGCTAGGGTTTTGCGACTTTCCTCTTAAACGATTCTTGGATCCCTTCAACTTTCTAGAAATACCTCAAGAAAACTTGCTTTGATACCAATATGACCTGTAAACTATCGTGGATATTCCACTGGACAGTTCATCACAACAAATCTAACAAAACATTGAAATCTCTATTGTGAAGGTTAATTTCCTCTAGTTTTCATATTCTTTAATTACTGGTTTTCTGCTTTAAAATGTATGAAATAGTTGAAATGCAAAAAATAGAGAACAAAAATAAAATATATAACCCAGGAAACCCAATACGAGAGAAAACCCAGCTAGAAGGTGAGGCCGCTCTGCTTTCTTTTCTTCAAATGCAAGTACAAGGAAAGAGACACTCTTTTTGGAGTTGCCTTTGACACTGTGGCCTGTATGGCTGCTACAAAATCTCTCCTCTTTTATTATGATCTCAAAAAACCACTCCCAGGTGCTCTACTCAACCATGAAACAAATACCATGCTAAAGAATGGAACCCGTTCTCCTCCTAGCGGCTCGATATTTAACATTGCCCGATAGCCATCTACAGGTGAGGTTTTGAATTCCTCAACCCTCAATTGTGATAAGGCTTTGAACCTTCTAGAATCTTCTTGAAAGTCCATACATGGCTAGCCCCATATGCATGAATATTGGGGGCTAATGTGGCATCCACTTGTACCATGGTGGTCAACATGGTAGGTCAACTTGGGGGAGGCATAACTTTTGCATGCAAGCTCCGATTGACGTGATTTTTGCACAATTCGAATGGTTTCGATGTGTAGAATAACGTCAAGGGGTTCTAATTAAAAGATGGGAAAATTTTGACCCCCCAGAATGCCGTTTGATGCCTCAAAATGGCTATGGAAGGTTTCAAACCCCAATTTTCCACACTGCGACTTGCCATTAAAATGACCCTGCAAATTGATTCCTCCAATTTTTTCCACCTTGAAAGCATCGAGATAGATGACAAATAATATAATGATCCATTCTGGATCAATAAAGGTGGACCCAATAATTTGGTTGAAAAACTGTTCATCATATGGGAGACCACAATATTGAACTTCCCATTCGATAAGAAGTGATAGAAGAAACATCGTGTATAAGAATCAACTTTGAGCTTCTCATTCCTTGAAGGAAAGTGATCATTGAACTACTCATTTGCTGAAGAATGTTGTCATTGAATGGCTCATCTGTTGGAAAACAATGCCATTAACCTACTCATCCAATGGAGGAGGGTTGGAAGACATAGCAAAACTATACTGCACATCTATTAGAAGAATAGTGCCATTGATCTGCCTCTTCAAAGAAGTGTTGGAAGGAACACCTTGCAAGAGAGAAGAGATGGGAATATCGAACTCTAATAAGTTGAGTTGTTGCTGAAATGAGAGTAGGAAGACCCAACTCCATATAGTTGAAAGAGATTAAATACAACTGAGAAAGATGCGATACAATATGGGTGTGGTAATGTGAATACCGAACACAGATACACATGAGAGAACACAACTGAGAAATAAGCTTGAATATAATTTGAGAGCTTGAACACAATTGAGAGAGCACAAATACAAGGGTGTGGGTGGGTAAATACCCGACACAGATGCACCTGAGAGATTGCAGCTCAGAAGCAAGCTCAAATACATGATGAGAGTGGGTAGGCTCTTATGACTGATGACGACCCTGTTGATGACTAATCTAGTCTTCTTATTGCAGATATATTTTCACTTTAGGATACTCTCATCAATAGATCATCTAATGCTCTTGTTGCAAATGACGATGCTCTTGTCAGACTTCAATGGCTCATTTATTGCTCATGTTACATATGGCTCCTCACCTCTTTTGGATGCTCATATTAGTTTGACTCCGTTATATAGTGAGGAAGATGGCGCCACCTTGCTTGATTTGCCTACACCAGTTACTCTTCCTTCGGATAGGTCAAGACCTATACCTAAGTAGGTTATCTCCACTCTTGTCGATGCAACAGAGTTTCTTGCTAGTCCATCAATGTGTTATCAAGACAAATCTCCTCCATCCGGGGCCCTTCTTACTTAGATTGTTGACTGTTTTTAGGATGAATTAGACACATCTTAGTTTCTTGCTGGTCCATTTGAGCACTATTAGGAGGAATCTTCTCCACCACGAGCCATTACTCAGTTTTTTGATGTCTCTTTTGAACTACAACATCTCCCACCTAAATACCTCTAGAGTTGAGTTTTGGTCATTCATGATCTTGATGGATTTATGAAGGAGCATTGTGGAGTTCAAGAGGGGTGATTTGACTCTCTTCTTTGCATTAATGGGGGAGGTAATTTTTCTAATCTTGTATTATAATGACTTCTCTTCACAACCCCCTGTTCAATTCAAGTGGGGGTGTTGGAATTATTGGTGTTATTTGTAGATGTGGCCACGACCCATTCATATGTATCATTATGTACTTGTAGTGATGGCTAAGGGCATAATTTATTTCGTTTATTGTATACTAGGTGTTAGCTTTTGGGGTTACTTTCAAAGTGTTTACACCATGCTTGGGGTTGCTTCATGTGACGTGGAGTGCATGGTGTGATGCCTACCCTTGGTTGTATCTTAGTGGACATACACATTGGAGATAGCTTACTCATGGACTGCTAGACTTTGACTTGATGCTTATGTGGTGCACTTCTTTAAAAGGTTGGTATCCTATGTTGCATGGTGACATTCTTCATGAGGTGCACATGGCGAGCTTCGTAGCTTGCTTAGGAGGAGGAGCATTGTGGAATTTAGGGGGAAATTTTACCTTAGGTAGCACGGGACCACTTGGTTGTCTATATAAAGACTTGTGCTTGACTTGAAGACACTTGGCTTGAGGAGCATTCGTGGAGGTGTGGTGGAATCGGAGGAGCACATGGCTTAGGAGGTAGCAGTTGGTGCATTGGATACCTTCAGAGGAGAGCATTGGACCTTGATCTTGTGGAGCACTCACCTTGGGACCTTTGCTTGATGGACGTGCTTATCTTGGAGCTTGACATGTGTCACCTTAGAGTTGGAGTGCTTCACTCGTGGACTTGACTAGTGGTTAGTTGGGTCAGTTGAGATAGTTGTTCGTGGACCTTGTCCACTTTAGTATTGTTGGCCTTCCTCACCTAATCTATATAAGGGGAGGAGCGAGTCTCTGTATTCATTCATTATTCACATCATCTTGGGTTAGAGATGTGATAATCCATTAGGTCATTTGTATCTTGAAGATGAATATGTCTTGAGTCTTTGTTTTATGCAAGGGCGGAAGGCACTAGGGTTTGTGAGAGGTGATTCCTAGAGAAGATTTGAAGTGCTGGGGTTTGAGCCCTTGTGTGAGAAGGACCTAGGGTTTGTGGCAAAGAAACCCGAGAGGAGACTTGGAGTGCTTTGCTTGGAGAGATTGTGTGAGGCAAGCTTGGTCAAAGATCGAGGGTGGAGTCAGTGTTGATTCTAGCTTGTCGTGGAGC
>ML852507.1:0-10736 GCA_009831015.1 Picea engelmannii | reverse complement strand
CAAGGTTTACCATCCTTCAACGTTGATGCTCTCTTGATTTGTTATGCAGTGAAAGGTGGCACACTGGAGACTTTGTGAATGCTTCTTCTTTGCGCTATTGTTGAACATGATGGACTCATCTTACAATGCACATTTGGTTGTGCACCCTGTGTATTGGACCCTACCAGTGTTCAGATGCAATGATGTAATCATCAACCCCATCAAGTTTGGAGATGTCCTTCATGTTTTGGGCATTGGACCAAATTTTCTCTCTACTTACTACATCACTTTCACCAACAAAAGGGTGGATTTTTGGTTAGATCTATGGTTAAAAATGGCATAGATAATGTTTTTAAGTTTTAACATGACTGCCTTGGGGTTACTCTAATGAAGTTCCTACTCATGGTCCTCTAGGATCTTTTCCACTGCTTCATACAAACGATTCTCAACGTGTTTCAGTGGATCTCTCTCCTTCACATTATGACATTAGTCCTCCTCTTGAGGAAAGGAGATGTTGGAGATGTTGATGAGGACCTTATTGATGACTAGTCGGAATCCCAACCTATAAATGCATCTTCTTCTATATTGATGCCAGAGGCCACCTTCTCTAACGTGTGGAATTGCACAAGGTTCTATTTTTAGGCAAATTTGAGAAGATTTTTTTAGCGATTTCTATTTTTAGCAGTGGCTATTTTTATAAGTTTTTGGAGAGTGGTCCAATTGCAGAGCTAGTTTCATATTTGAGGACCCAGTTGGAGGATTTGCCCATTGTGTGAGTTTTATCAGATTTAGAGAATGAAGTATTTTAGTAGTTCTTGGAGAATGGTCCGATTGCAAATCTGATTTCATATTTGAGGATCCAGTGGGAGGATTTGCCCATTGTGTGAATTTCATTGTATTGTGAGGATGGGCTATTTTTAGCTGGTGATTGAACATTTGGGGACCTAGTATGACAAGCAACATCAATCTCCGATTTCAGGCCATTTCGAGCACTTTGAATTTTCAATGATTGGTTGAGGTTTGGTAGTCTATATTTAGCTTGGTGGGCCTACATGGAGGTATTGGCTATTTTTGGATAGAGTTGAGCCCTAAGAGGATTTCTTATGACCTTCATTGAGGAGTGCTTCACCTAGAGGAGCTTACATTACTATTTTCAAAGTTTTTTTTCCCTAAAATTAACTTAGTTCATCATACTATTTTTAATCCTCACTTATCCCATAATTTAATACTTAGTTTTAGCAGGTTCTCTCCTTAAGAAACTTGTAGAGTCTATTTTAGGCATGAAAAAAGTGCATTAAAAGAATAAATTTAGCATATTAGGTGCAGTTTCTTTTATTGGTGGTTATTATGGAAGGAGGTTGGTCTTTTGGAGGGGTAGGTTCTTCATACACATGCTATTTTCACTCAAAAAATGAGTACTACATTTGGAGACTACTATTTTAACTTCCTTTTTATGTTCTATCTTATCTTTTCTCTATTTCATTATTTTCTCATTCTGGTTCTATATATTGTAACGAGCAAATAGAAGAAGGGGTTGATATATATTGTAACGAGCAAATAGAAGAAGGGGTTGATTTTATTGTGTAAGATCTTGAGCTTCTTCTCATGTGCTTCCCCTTCTCCTTTGCTTTTTCTTCCTAGAGAGATTGATATTGATTGCTAGCATGGAGTATCTGTGATGATGGCTGGTTATGCTAGATCGTGATTATTACTATCCCTTTTAGAAGAGCTGATTTGTACCTTTGGAATATTGCTATCCAAACTTGTCAGAACTTTATTCATCCTACAATTTTTGATACTAAAGACGGTTTTTCTTGACGACTATTACAAGTCTTTTATGTATGAAACTTTCTCTTAGGCTTTCATGTGTTATTGATCGGATCTTGACATGGTTTGAGTAATAGGCTTCAGATTATCTCCCGCCCTATTCACTTTCTATGTTTTCCTTTTCGTCGACTCCATAAAAGGCCCTGGTTACTAATTCCAATCTTTTGATTTCAAATATGGCTTTAATAATTTCAACTTACAAATGCCAAGTGAAAAATATGCGTTGACTAACGGTATAAACAATAAAAGAGGCACATAAGAAGGGTTCTAAAGGGTTTCTATATAATTCACTTTTGGTACACAAGCTATACTCTTTAAGTCAATATATCCATCACAATTTTTAATATATCAATCACAATTTTTTCATTGATCAACAATTTTTTTTTGGATGTTTGTTTATCATTGTTTTAAAACATGGTTTTAATAATTTTAATATAAATGGCACAATCTTATTCTCTTTAAGAAAAAATATACATTGTTTTATTTTTGGATATTTGTTTATCATTGCTTTAAAACATGGCTTTAGTGATTTTAATATAAATGACATAATCTTAGAGAAAATGTACATCATTTTATCTTAACTATATTTGAAGTAGATAAAGTTGTTATAAACTCATAAATAGTTATAAACTCATAAATAGGCAACACCCATGATCATACTAGTAACACTTATAACTATACCATACTGCAAACAATTGTTAATCTTTGAGTGATAGCTTCAATTTGGGATAGGATTTCTATTTCAGATTTTCCAATTTAGGTTTTGGTCAATATTTTTTTTCTCAATTAATTGTAAACGTTGTAACTTTTGTTCAATATTATGTTTCTCAAATAATTGTCAACATTGTACCCTTGTTTGAGCTAAAAGAACTTGTAAGTTTTCGTATTTTATGAAGAACCATTTTCTTCCATGAACTTTTTTATTTCAATTGTATATTTGTAATATTTTTATATTAAAGCTTTATTTGACGATTAATAAAACAATATGTATAGAGTTTTACAAAAATGAAGATTATTTACAAAAATGAAGATTATGTACAACTAACTATAAAAACATTCAATCCAAAAATGGGAAGGAAGAGATCCATATACGATGAATACATATATTATAATATGATTGATTGATGTTACAAGTGCTTCATGGTTATATATATATATATATATATATATACCTTGTGGGCCTAACGATTAAGAATGTGTGTTTCCTCTTTGGAGAGTAAAAGTTTGAATCTATGGGGTAGGGTATGTATATCTCTATAGACTAAGTAGTGAAATGACTGCATGGAGGGGGTCCTTTGTCTCACAAACATAAGGGTTTTATACATCAATTTGGTGTTAGGCCATGTCATGACATTATATATATATATATATATCATACAAAGGGGTCTCATACATCAATTTGGTTTCTAGCTAGGATGTGACCTTCACATTATAGTGCGTGTCCTAGTTAGAAACCAAATTGATGTATGAGACCCCTTGGTATGTTATATATATATATATATATATGAGACCCTATATCATACAAAGGGGTCTCATACATAAATTTGGTTTCTAGCTAGGATGTGACCTTAACATTATAGTGTGTTCTAGCTAGAAACCAAATTGATGTATGAGACCCCTTTGCATGATATATATATCTCGTACAAAGGGGTTTCATATATCAATTTGGTTTCTAGCTAGGATGTGACCTTAAAATTATAGTGCGTGTGTAATGAGCATGGACATACATGATCTTTGGTTATTTAATTATTGTTATGTGTTTATTATTATGTTGTTGTTGTTTATGTATATTACATTGTCCTCTTTTAAAAAAAATACTTTGTTATCAAAAAATAGTTAAAAGAAGTACGTCTTCATTTTCACTTGTACTTCTTTTGTTATTATAGATGGATCTTTAAAACCCTAAACAATAATATCACATTGAAAAACGGTCAATCCAACTTAATTTGATACTCTTCATTATTGTACTATAAAACAATTAAAACAATTAAAACAATTAATTGTTACAATTGATTGAAACTTTTTCAATTACACTTACTCAATATACATTATACAATCGAATTAACATCTCAATATTGTTAAAACATTGTTAAAATGATGTATTTTATTTTTCATATTCTGTCACCGTTGACATTATTTGGGGTGTTATATTATAATTATAAGATTGACCTAGTCATCTTCATGTGGGCTTATGAGAATTCATGGGGAGGACGCCCTACCTCTTAAAATATATTAATACACAATCATTTTTTGTATAGTCATTTTATGAAATGTTAAGCCTATGGGCACTTATGCATAATCAACATGGTATCATAATGATGTTTAGTGAGGAATAAGACCAGGATCCTATGACTTTGTGATGAGGTCGCCGTCTTATGGGTACATCGCATATGAAATTGATTTATGAATTTATGGGGATTCTTCTTTTCGTGTCTCAGCAACGATCGTGGGACATCATATTCTTGTTAAAACCTATGGCTGCAATGATATAAATCTGTGCACCAAATCACACGATCTTTGTGTGGCCTAGATCACATGACCTTTCTGACTCATCAGACAAAACATTCTCCTCCCTGTTATAGTGAGTTGATGGGTTGTTCTTTGGCTGGAGCTAATAAAAGCAACAGTGGCTGTTGTTCAGAGCTACTGTATGCAGCGAAAATTTGAACTGAGCCTCGATCTACAACGGTTGACTTGAGTGCATCTGTCCACAATCTCTTTTCTGTGACCATAGCCCGTAAATCTATTCACGGAAGAGGCGAGTCTGTTTAGTCGACAAAATTGTTGCATTTTATTAGTGTGGGTTCGTGAACGCAGCAAGGAGTCAGTAAGCTCCTTGGTTTACACAGATCCCCAAATCTGCTCATATCCTTGTCAAAGCGACCTTCTTTTAAATCTGAAAGGATTCTCTCTGGCTTATTCTGGATTGGTTCAACACTCAGAGCTTCAACCACAACAATGATCTTACCTTAATTAAGAGGACAACATAACAGAGCTGGGAGGTTGTCAATTCACTACTGTAGGAGGACGCTGATGTGGTAGGCAACCCCTTCTAACTGATGATTTGACCGAAATTAATAAACAAGCTTGATATATATGCATTTATTTGTTTCCTTGAGCTTTGGAGGAACAATAGAATTGTTATTGGATTGTTTGGTGATCGATACCATATTGTTGCTGGATTGCTAAGGCTTTGCAAATGGAAGTGAGGAACTCGGTTCAATTGCTCTTGGAAATGCCTTAGCTTTATTCTACAAGTTGTTTACTTTTTTGCTTTGGAGAAATATAGATTGGTATTGCTTCATATGTTGGCAATGCCTTAGCTTTATTATACAGGTTGTTTATTTTTTGCTTTGGAGAAACATAGATTGGTATTGCTTCATATGTTTCCCAATAAACCTCGTATAGAGATTGGTGAAGCTTATAAATCTCCTTGGTGCATCATCTCTCAAAGGTGAAGAATTATATTTTCACCATGGATGCCTTTGAAGAAAAATCAGCTCTTCAAAATGTGTAGGATACTTAATTTCATAATAAAGTTGTCTTTTTGCAGAATACTCAAATCAATTAATTGTTTTTTTGATTGCATGTTACCATCAAGTCCTGCGAAGACCTTATTTCAGAGCTTCATGATCAACTAAAGTCAAGGAAAAGTGTATTAAGGGTTTGTGTACTCAAATCAATTAAGTCCTGTCAAGACCTTATTTTAGAGCTTCATGATCAACTAAAAGAAAAGGAAAAGTGTATTAAGGGTTTGTGTACTCAAATCAATTAGTTGTTTTTTTGATTGCATGCTACCATCAAGTCCTGCCAAGACCTTATTTCAGAGCTTCATGATCAACTAAAAGAGAAGGAAAAGTGTATCAAGGACTTGTGGCATCTCAATTAGGGTTGTCACAACAAGTAAGTAAATAGTACTAAACATATGTTTGAGTATTGCATTAGTTCATTACAAGTTTTTACTCTTGCACCTATTTGTGCACTTACTCCTACATCGATGGACACACCGAAGCTTTTCTCTCTTAACATTAGTGAATTACAAGATAGAGAAGACATGTTAGGAGAGGATATTTGAGCTCTCCCATGCACCGATCTTTCTCTTCTTTTTATGCTTTAGTGGCTACACATAGAGCATTGCCTCCTAATTTTAAGCAACATACTTGAGGCATTGGGTCAAATTACTTTGTTATGGTGGCTGCCCACATAGTACACAACTAATAACATACTAATATATAACAAAAATTAACAGTTAAATAATGTCACGAGGAATTTTCTGCTACAGGAAAAGGAAATCAGAAAGAAAACTAATGGACATGAACAAGAATGTCTTTATTAATCATAACAAAAATTTGCTTACAAAATTATTACATCTCATACAAATTTGGAACAATTCTCCCCCATATTTCCGACTCTCTTGTTGTCTTTTCTCTTTCCTGTTTCTTCTTCTGCAAAAATGAAATCAATCTTGCTGGAAACTTTCCTCTTTGTGCTTAACCAAGATGAACCCTTTTGCACTGTTCTCTTTCCCCATTTATCTTTTCGTTTCTTGGTCGCTGAAACATTCAAACCCTTCAACTTCCCAACCGTTCCTTGTTTTCTTCTCTTGGGTAGTTACACGGTCCAACATTTTAAAACCATTTTCTAATGATTAATTTTACGAGATTTAATGGCCATGGTGACTTAAACACTTCGTTTTCCCCTACTAAATCATCCTGCCACTTGTCAAATGATTTTTACCATGCACGTGGAGCTAAAAATGTAAAATATGTAATTAAAATGTGTCCCACACGTGTTGCAACAACGTTACAACACATGTTGCAACAACGTTACAACACATGTTGCAACAATTGTTCCAACAATGTTGCAACAACTATTCCAACAACAACAAAAAAATGTTACATCAATAGGAATTTGACACTTATTCCTTTCCAGAATTTATTAACTTAAACTTGAAATATTTTTGGGTTGATGTAGATTGTTTGAGGCATCTTTAGAACCCATGTTTCTCCACTTGACTAAATATTCAAAATCTTCTTTATTTCGGGTCTTCTTGCAAATCCTCTTGGCAAAAACTTGTTAAAATTATTCAGTTGGTTTAACATGCAACTGTTTCTTCCATTCAACTAGGGTATCTTCACCATCATTCTCATCTCCCTCATGAAACTCGTACAAGTCAACCACATTGAATATTGGAGAAATGTCAAAATATTCCAGTAATTTTAACTTGTATGCATTATCATAAATATTTCTCAAAATTTCGCATGGGCCAATATTCTTGTAGCTAAGCTTACTATACGTACCTCTCGAAAATATTTCCTTCCTCAAGTGCACCATTACCAGCTCCCCTTCTTCAAAAATTTTTCTTCTTCTTCGCATATCTTCTCCTTCTTTATACTTGGTATTCCTTTATTGTAGCTTTCTTTTAACTTGCTCATGCATTTCCATCATGCTCTCTGCAAATTCTCTTACATCAACACTCCTTTTGTCCTCCAAATTAGGCAAATTGACTAAATCAACAACTCCTTTCAATGACTGGCCATAAACAATATGAAATTGAATCTTTCCTACAGATCTGTTAACATAATCATTATAAACAAATTAAGCCTGTGCCAAGATCAAATCCCATTGTCCTGGCTTCTCCCAACTCAAACTCCTTAACAAATTTCCAAAACTTTGGTTCACTACCTCGGTCTTTCCATCCATTTGAGGATGATATACAGAACTGCACAACAATTTGGAACCCATCTTTTTCCAAATTGTCCTCCAAAAATGTCCACGAAATCTTGTATCCTTGTTAGAAGTGATACTTCTTGGCAACCCATGTAATCTCACTATCTCTCTGAAAAATAAAAAAAACAACTTTAGTAGCATCATTGGTCTTCTTACATGGTATGAAATGTGTCATCTTTGAAAATATGTCCACTACAACCATCATAGGGTTATAACCACTCTGCGTCCTAGGAAGTCCCAAAACAAAGTCCATACGTATATCTTCTCATGATCTCTTGGGTACTGGTAGTGGTGTATACAATCCTGTGTTTTGACTCCTTCCTTTGGCAAGTTGACACGTTCTGTAACAATCAACAAACTTCTTAACATCCTTGTTAATGCTAGGCCAAAAGTATCTTTCTCTTACCAATGATGTGGTCATATCAATGCCAAAATGTCCGCCTAAACCTCCACTATGCTGCTCTCTAATAATATTCAATCACAATGAGTTTGTGGAATGCACAAACTTTGGTTCTTGAACAAGAAACCTTTTTGAAGATGAAAATCCAAATATAGTGTTCTATCAATGCTCCAACTCTCTTTGCATGCTTTCCAAGCCTATGAAAAATCTGCATCTTCTGCATACAATTCTTTCATACATTATAAGATAACAACTTCCACTAATAAAGTATTCAACAACATTATTCTTTGTCTCAATGCATCTGCAACTCTATTCGATTTCCCAGATCCGTGTTTCAAAACAAACAATTAACTTTACAAAAATTCTACCCATTTGGAGTTCTTTTGATTTAACTTACCTTGACTATTGATGTATTTCAATGCCTTATGATAAGTAAATAAGACAAACTCTTTTGGCAACAAGTAATGTCACCATTTCTTCAAGGCTTGTACAATAGCATAAAACTCTTGATCATAAACAAAGTACTTTTTAGCGTCATTCAATTTCTCACTGAAGAACACAATCGATCTTCCTTCTCGGCTCAAAACTGCTCCAATCGTTGAACCACTTGCATCACAATCCACTTGAAACACTTTATTGAAATATGGAAGTGTTAAAACTGGTTGTTCTGTTACCTTTTTCTTCAAATATTCAAATGGCTTCATGGCTGCTATTGTCCACTTAAAATTTTCATTATTTGTGCATTCAATAAGTGGTGCACAAATCTCGCTGAAATTTCTAATAAACTTCTCGTAGAAGCTTGCCAAGTCATGGTGACTTCTTACATCAAATGTACATTTAGGTGTTGACCATTTCAAGATAGCCTTAACCTTTTCATGATCCATTTTCAAACTTTCCTTGGAAATAAAAAATCCCAAGTATACTAACTCTTCCTTCAGAAATGTACATTTCTTCAAATTGATCAACAATTTCTCTTCTCTCAACTGTTGTAACACCTTTCTCACATGCTTTAGGTGTTCTTCTTTGGTCTCGCTGAAAATCAAAATGTCATCTAAGTACACAACAACAAACTTACCCAAAAATGGTTTCAAAACTTCATTCATAACTCTCATGAATGCGATGGGCGCATTAGTTAGTCCAAATGGCATAACTAACCACTCAAACAACCTATCCATTGTCTTGAATGCTGTGTTCCATTCATCACCTTCCCTTATTCGAATTTGATGGTAACCATTCTTCAAATCAATCTTTGAAAATTACTTGGCCCCACTCGAACAATCCATGAGGTCATCCATCATTGGTAAATGAAATATGTACTTGATAGTAATCTTGTTAATAGCTCGGGAATCAATACATATTCTCCATTCACCTCCTTTCTTGGGTGTCAATACTGTAGGTACAACACACAAACTCAAACTCTCTCTGATCAATCCTCTGTCAAGAATCTCTTGCACCTGCTTATTTACTTCCTCATTCTTTGTTGGAGTCATCCGATAAGGAGATTTATTTGGTAGACTTGATCCCGATATCAAATCAATATGATGTGATATACTTCTCAAGGGAAGTAAACCTGCTAGTTGATCATCTCCAACAATCTCCTTAAACTCATTCAACAAAGGTTGAATTTCCGGTGGCAATGGACTCATTTTTTCATTCTCGAAAAATTCTCTTGGTACTAAGGCCAAACATAAATGATTCCTCTTCCGTTCTCTTAATAATTCCTTAACTGAACACAACATAATGCACCTGTTGCTGCAAATATTTCTACAGTCCTTTTCTTTGCTATCATTACCACTCAAATCAATCTCCGCCATTGGCTCCAATATGTATTGCTTGCCATCCTTTAAAAATTCGTAAGTATTCTTCCTTCCATCATGGAAAACTTTTCTGTTGAACAACCATGGTCTTCTGAGTTGTGCATGACAAGCATCCATATCCACTATGTCACACAATACCTGCTCACTAAACTTTTTAATATGAAAACTCAATAAGCATTGCTCAACCAAAATCACCAGTTGTCCTCTTTTCAACCATGAGACCTTGTACAGATTATGTGGAATGATTTTCAAATTTAATTTCTCCATTACTTATGTGGATACTAAATTTTTTGTACTTCCTCGATTTATGACAAGATGAAAACACTTATCATGAATCTTGCATTTAGTTTTGAACACTTTCTTTCTATGTTCAAGCTCTTCTGCTGCCTTTGTCTCAGGCTTGAGTAATACTCTTCTAAATATCAGGTTTTCTCCTTGCTCTTGTTGAAGTACTTCCACATTCCCACCAACAACTGTTGTCTCATCCGCTTGGGTAACTTGTGTCCTAACCTCAATTCTTCTTGTTGCATTTTGTCTCTTTAGACATTCTGATGTTTTGTGACCCTCTACTCCACATCTATAACATGAAATAACATATTTACCTTGAACAAAACCTCTGCCTCTTCCAACTCTTTTTACTCCTCTTGTATTCTGACTGCTGGTCGTTTCATCTTCCTTTTCACTGTCTTTGACAACACTTGTTTTGCCTCTGCCTCTAGTTTCACAATCTTCTGTCAATATTTTCTTCCACCTTCAAAGCAACTTGATAGGCTTCATCTACATTACGAAAGTAATGCGTACTCATCTCATATTGAATCTGATACTTCAACCCATTCACATATCTTGCCACTCTTTGATATTTTGGATCATTTATCCCTAACTTGAGGGATATTTTGAAAAACTTTTCTGTATATTCAAGGAAAAATGTCTCCTTTTTCATTAAGTTTTGCACTTGTTTGCACAAATTCTGTTGGTAATATACA